>PVJH01010699.1:0-72461 GCA_004026705.1 Nesogale talazaci | reverse complement strand
TGTGTCCACTGGCTGACCCCTGGTGGCCTGGTGGTAGTGTGCGGGATTGTGGCCCACAGGGTTGACAGTTCAAATTCAGCAGCAGTTCTCCAGGAGCAAGACTGGGCTTCCTACTTCCACCAGGGCAGTGATGCCACAAAAAAACCCCAACTAAACAAACAAAAATATGTGTACTTAATTGGGTCATGATTCTAAGTGATGTGGAAGGCTGTGATGAAGTAATCACTCCCATGAAGCAATCTGATGTGACTAGTTTATCGGTTCTAAGGTAAAGTGACCAGATTTTAACATTAGTAAAGCGGGACACCATTGACCAGGGGGTAGGTTTTTTGATTAAAAATTTGGTCTATATGGAGCAACAAAAATTTTCATAGACTGCAAAAATAGTATTGTGATATATTTATTTTAATTTCAACATAAGTATAATTTACAAATATAATACAATAAAAATTATGTATAGTATTATTTTATTCCTTGGCATATTTCTCATTGGAGTGAATTTTTTAAATAGGTTGCTGTCGTTTTTTAAAAGGTCACGAATTTTTTCACAACAATTTGTTAAATTAAAAAAAAAGAATTTGTTAAATTATATTTCACACATAAAATGGCTTTCAAAGTCTCAACACTTAATTGTTGATTTTTCTGATGCCCACACTTTATTTACCATAGAAAAAGTGCGTTCAGTCGCAGCATTAGTTCCTGGAAAGGACAGCATGTATTGCACAATTGTTAGTGCATTGTTATATGGAACATGGTTTGTTTCAAAGTGATGAAATATTTTTAACCATTTGTTCTCTATTGTGATTTCTGCTGATGCCCAAGATTTAACCTTTTCCTGATCAATATATTTTTTAATAATGATACTTCATTAATAAGATCACTTTTGGAAATGTTACTATATGGGAAATTTTGAGTAATATGATCTAATGATTTTTGCACATCATTCCAATTAAGTTCTTGTTTTAAGGTAACCCAATGAAAATGTTCAATACCATTATAATGTACCGCCCACTCTTCTAAATAATCTATGCAGTCACTGTAGAACTTTTTATCGTGATTTATGATAAGTTCACGATTTATTGCACCTTGTTCTTCTAGTTGGCTTATACTATTATGGATAGTTAACGGACGAAAATTATTTTCTAACCACTCTTGACACTGAAATTTTAAATTATTAACTTCATTTCCCCAAATTTTGTCACCTTCAATAAGTCTTATAGCATTTTGAAAAAGAGCTGCTTCAGAGCTGAGCCCTGGTGGCCTAAGTGGTTGAGTGCGGGACTGTGGCCCGCGGGCTTGGCGGTTCAAATCCAGCAGCGGCTCTCCGGAGCAGCGCTGGCTAGTGCCCACGACCACCAGAGGTAGTGATGTCCACCAAAAACAAAAAACAAACAAAAAATAAGAAGAAACGGGGAAAAAAAAAAAAGAAAAAGAGCTGCTTGACTGTGTACAAACTCTAGTCAAATTTTTGAAGATTCTTTTTCAAAAAACTTTTCTAACATTCTAGGACATTTATCCTGTGATAGAAAGTAGGATTTCAAAGGATTGTATTATTTTCAAAATTCTTTCAACAACTGGCAAAAGAGCTAACCAGCACATATTTGACTTCTGCAGTTTCATAAAATTCTTTAAGCATTTCAATGCACATAGTATATATGTAGAAATAAAAATATATTTTTATTTTTTCTCATCACTGCCCTGATGGGAGTAGGAAGCCCAGCCTTGCCCCTGGAGAGCTGCTACTGGATTTGAACCGCCAACCTGAGGGCCGCAGTCCCGCACACAACCACTGTGACACCGGGGTTAAACTCAAGAATATATTTTTTGAGAGGGAGCATCTCTGGTGGTCGCAGAGCTGTCCTCTGGTGGTCATGGGAGCTACCCAGCACTGCTCCTGAGTGCCGCCGCTGGATTTGAACTGCCAAGCCTGCGGGCCGCAGACCCGCACTCAACCACTTATGCCACCGGGGCGCAGCCCCCAATAATATATTTTAATAAGAATATTTTCCACATCCATGGGCAACAAGTCAGCACCTGTTTGGATGGTGTTATATATTATGTGCGCTGCACAGCCAACACCAATAATGTCTTGATTAAGGTTTTTGTTTAATTTATTAAAAAAATATTATTTATACCTATTCTCGCTTTTCCTCCAAAATTTTCATTCGTATTGTCTACACAATAGGCAATCATTTTATGTTTTAAATTGTTATTTTCCAAAATATTAATAATGGAGTTAAAAGTTATTTCAGAAGTTTCTCTGGGCAAAGAAACAAAATCTAAAATTCTAATTTTTATTCCAGTTTCTGAATCAAAAAAATCTAATAATGGTTGGAAATAACTTTGTATTCTTATGATTAGAGTTAGATGCATCAGAATATATGGATATAAAATTAATTTTTTCTAGATTTTTGTTTAATTCTGAAAATGCATATGGGGAAAGCACATTATACACAATTGCCTCGGATTTTGTTCTAGCACAGGCAAATTTTTTGTTGAATAACTTTTTGACAGCTTGTATGTGCAGTCCATAGATCTGAAGGCATGATTGTGATTAATAGCATGAAAAGACTTAGGTCCATCTGCTGATGCTAATTTTTCTTCGTCTCCATAAGTTGATTTTTTTTGGGGGGGGGTGGCATCACTGCTGTCCGGTGGTGGGAGTAGGAGACCCAGCCCCACTGCTGGAATTGAACCTCCGTCCCAGTGGGCTGCAGTCCTGCGCACAACCACTACGCCACCGGGGCTCAGCCCCATAAGTTGATTTCCAAAAAGGTTCCTGTATTTTGGAGGAAGATACAACAGTATTTAAATATCTTTTATGTTTCTGTGTCTCCAAGTGCTTTGAAATATCATTCTTTGCACCGTGTGAAATAGAAATTTACTGTTACACTTCTCACATTTTACTATGTAGTCTCTTTTGTTTTTTTTAATAAAAGGAAATTCACTTCTGAGAGCATCTTTGAATTTGCATTCTCTTTTCTTACTCATTATGTTAAAAATCTAAAAAAGTAATTTAAAATTATATTATAAATTATTATATACATATTGCTTAACATCACAGTAAGTAGGAATATGATTACATGAAGATATTTTGTTAGCTTATAAATTAAATTAATTTGACTGTTATAAAGTAACTATATATTTTAAATATAGTTTAAATTAATATTAATCCTATATTTAATATTAATCCTAATAATAATCCTATATTTCTTTCTAAATAATAACAATACTAACTTGTATTATTTTTCCTCTGAATTTGTTGTAACTTAAGTCTTAAGTGTCACATTCAAGGCTGGCGCTAGACTTTTTGGCTTCACTATAGAATATAAATAATACGAGTACTGTCTGCTAAATTCAAGAAAATGTATGTATTTATGAAATAAATAAATTACCTAAATTATCCAAATAGCTGATTTGTTGACATCACTTGCACTAGCACTAACTAGTAGTACGATGTGTATCATCTCAGAGACAGTTACAAAATGTTTTCGTGGTTGCCAATGCCAAAAAATGCCATTGTTCATTAAGTTCAAACAATAGTGGTCAGATTCTAACAACTGATAAACAATGCAAACTTTGATAAGCAGTTCTCCATAATCAGTTCTCAACAATCATTTGTTATTATTAAACTTTGACATCATAAAGATAACAAAAATAATATAAAACGCATATCCTGGCGAAATAGTCATATGGCCGCCGAAAACCATATGTTCCCTTCCTGTTCTCCGACTGTTCCCCTAGCTTGTGAATTCTTTTAAAAAATTGGGACTTTTTAAAAATGCTGCAGGACTGTCCCGCCAAAAGCAGGATGTCTGGTCACCTTATTCTAAGGGGATGCAGAACTTTCACTCCAGACTTTCCTAGGGTTGTAGTCTGTATCTCCTTTTATCTCTCAAGAGACTAAAGGAAAGAGAGAAGCCAGCAGAGGAGGGGATACCTGATGCCACCACCTGGAAAGAAGAGCCAGCAGCGGAGCGGGCCTGCTGTATCCAGGGTCCATGCCCCGAGACTGCAGAGCCCCCCTAGACTCAGTCTCCTGGACCAGAGAAAACTGAGGCAAGACACTGGGAGGTCTCTGAGGAATGCCAGGCTCACAGATGATGGAAAGAGACCAGGACCTTTCTCCAGAACCAACAGAGAAAGAAATCCTTCCTAGAACGGGCACTCTAAATTTGGACTTCTAGCTGACCAAACTCTGGGAGAGAAGTTTTGATTTCATAAAGCCTATTTAGGGTAGTTCCGTTGTAGCAGCACTAAATAACTAATATAGTATGTAATATTGGGGGCATACTACTAATACAAATATGGTTTTTCTAAATCTCAAATGTAACTGGGTGTTTTGTATTTTCTTTGGCAAGACTAATCTCTCCATGTCCTATCCTAACTCTTCTCAGACACCTCTTCTCCACACCTGCTGTTCTCCAAATGCTTTCCTCCAAACGCTGTTCTTTCATAAAACATTCTCCTACAGTCCTTTGTAAGGTCTTTACAAGGTCTCTGTGCTCCTTCAGATGTAATGAGACTTGCTCTTCTGCTAGATTTTAGATCTTTGAAGCAGGAGACTTTGTTCATTATTCTCACCTTTATTATTTCTTCATTCAATAAATAATTACAGAGAGTTTACTACACGCCACCATAATATGGGCAATGGACAACTGTTCTTGTGGATTACACAGTATAGTAAGATAGACAGACATGATCCCAAGAATCACAGAATTGCAGTGTCCTGAAGGAATATTACAAAGTGCTACTAGACTAGAGAATCTATGAGGAAGATTCTGCTATTAGATTGGGGATTCAGGAAAGCTAAGAGTGGCATTAAGACTGGGCCAGGAGTACACCACAAGATGAATCAAGAAAATTTTCCAGGAAGACATTGAAGTAGAAGAAAATTTGGTCTGTTTGAGAACTGAAAGAAGGTGTGCGTCATGGAGAGTGATCTGTAGGGAAAGAGCTACAAAAAAAAAAAAAAATCCTGACCTCGAGGCTGGCCTGGGGCATGCAGGGACTTGTGGGCAGTAGTAAGATTGGATTTTATCCTCCGTGATGGATTTCAAGAAAGGGAGAGCCATGAACTAGCTGTTATACGCTTTTTCACACCACTATTTAAGAATTGCACACAGAAACAAACAAAAGTAGAAGTGACAGGCTGAACCCCAGTGGCGTAAGTGGTTGAGTGTGGGACTGCAGCGGTTCAAATCCAGCGGCAGCTCTCAGGAGCAGCACTGGGTAGCACCCACGACCACCAGAAGCAATGATGCTCCCCTCCATGCCCCCCCCCAAAGTAGAAGTGACTAGTTGAGTTATACAGGATTCAATAGATTCTACTTTCTGAAAATGCTTACCGTATAGTCCTATCTCACATGCTATTCTAGTCCTATCTCACATGCTATTCTAGGCTATGACCATTACCCAACAAGAGATGGAGTCTATTTCTCTCCCTCTAAACCTGGGGGCATTGTTTAATTGTCTTGACATAGCATATGAGGAATTGATGTGGAGTGACTTTCAAAGCTGGGTTATGGAAGGTGGCACGGCTCTCTGTCTCTAACTCTCGTTCTGAATGCTCCCTGTTTGGTGCTCCAGTCTCCGTGATGTGAAGAAGTTCACACTAGCCCACATAGAGAATACTAGGAAAAATAATTGAGACTCCCAAGCTACATGCCCTATCAACTGCCAAAGTGTACCCTCAACTGAGTTCAACTTCAGAGCCTCTAGTGTGGAGTAGCTATCCCCCTGGGTCTCTTCTGCATTCCTCCACGGTAGAACAGACAAGCATTGTGTTTCAGAATATTTCTTTCAAATTATATTTTTATATTCTCCAGTTTCCTCTGAAAACAATGTTTACTGATTACATATGGAAGTGGTTTTGAGATCATAGTGATCTCATAGCACACAAAAATTATCCAGATTCTCATAAATTTATTAAACACTAATGAAAATGTATTAACATATCACCATTTAAGAACTTTCGTGTAATTGGATGTTCCCAACTTTTAAAAGTGTTTCTCCAGTGGAGGGAGCTTTTGTAGTATGCATTTTTCCCACTAGGTAAGTATCAAGCAACTCGCTCTGAGTTAGTGCATCCAGTCGCATCCCCTGGGAAGCTTCCCTCTGGTCACAGTGAGTTTTTTTTTTTTTTTTTTTAATAAAATCAGTTTTGTTCAAAACTTTTTTTGTGTGATAGCTGATATAAGAGAATGGCATGTGGCTGTGAAATTTTGTTTCCTGCTGGGGAAGATGCTGCAGAAACTGTTTTGATGTTGAACATATCTTTCAAAGACAGTGCTGTGGAAAAAACTCAAATGTACAAGTGGTTTTCTTATTTCAAAAAAAAGAAAAATATCAGTTAAGTACAAACCTCATTCTGGATGTCTGTCAACTGCCTGAATAGATGAAAATATTGGCTCATAGTGTTTGTAGAGGTCATTCCACCAGGTCAGACTGTTGATCATATTTTCTATTTAGAGGTCCTGAAAAAAATAGCATAACAGTGTGGGATAAAAAGGACTGATTTGTGGCAGACAGGGGACTGGTTTTGCCACTCCAAAAATGCACTTGCTCAAGCAGTCATCTCAATATTCCAGTTTTGGGCAAAAAAACATTAACAACAAAAACCAGTATGCCATTCTTGCCACATGCACCTTACTCACCTGACCTTGCTCTGTGCAACTTCTTTTCGTTTCCAAGAAGGCAGGAGGACATGAAAGGACAGCAACTTTTCTAGTAGAGGAGGTGGAAAGGGAAAAAAGCAAGGGGGGTGCTGTCAGCCATCCAAACAGAAGAGTTTGGAAAATATTTCTAAGAATGGAATCATAGATTTAACAAAAGTCTTAATTGCAATTGAGAGTACTTTGAAGGTAATAAGATTATTTTGTAAAAAACAATTTTGAATATATAGCTTTGGGAAAAATTTTCTGGTTTTTTTGGGGGCACCTCCTTGTATGTTTGTCAAAGTGACCCTAAGATTAAACAACAATCCGGTGTCCTTTTGATAGAATTACATTTTCAAAGAAAAAGTGATTCAAATAGGAGCAACTAAGCTGGCTTCTCCCCAAAATGAAAGGTGCTAAAGATCATCTCCATAAAATTTTAATTATTATTTTTACATGAAAGCATACACAAAGAATGTGTGTAAATTAAAATACATCTTATCTAGACCATGGGCAGCAATCGTTGGAAATGTTATTCAATAAAAAGCCCTTGGGGGGCTGAGCCCCCGGTGGCGTAGTGGTTGTGCACGGGACTGTGGCCCACTGAGACGGAGGTTCAATTCCAGCAGTGGGGCTGGGCCTCCTACTCCCACCACCGGAGAGCAGAGATGCCCCCTCAAAAAAAAAAAACAAAAAATAAAAATAAAATAAAAAGCCCTGGCATGAAAATATGAGAGGGAGTTTAGAGGATACTTGTTCTTCATTAGCATGTCCATGTAACTTTTTGTTCTAAGAGGTAGAACAGATTATTTAAAAGTCCCAATGAGTCTAGTTGCTGGCCTGCACCTTAAAGTGGTGTTTTATTTCATTATTTATTCATATTTTCATCCTATTTAGGCATTTCCAATTGAAGGCACTCCTTAGAATTGTACCTGCCAACCACTAGAAAGTGACCTTGCTGCAAAACACACACAAACTGTTCTATTTTTCCCTTTTATTACTTTGCTTATAATGAGGGTAAAACTCAACCAATTTGAAAAGGATTTGTGTACCCTATAAACTGTCTGTATAAAATTACTTTTAGTCTTCTGCCAATCATAGCTGATTTCCATCTACAATTGGTTTCCAGGTAAAAAACAACAAGCCTGCTGAAGAAGTAACTGTGCCTTTGAGTTGTGGAACTAACATGACTACACTTTAACCTGTTCGCTGACTGAAAATGCAGAGCATCACGGGGAAGGTGCTCATCATAGCTAGGTGTTTTTTTTTTTTTTTAATTTTTTTTGGGGGGGGGCATCACTGCCCTCAGGTGGTGGGAGTAGGAGGCCCAGCCTTTGCTCCGTGGAGCTGGAATTGAACCTCCATCCCAGTGGGCCGCAGTCCCGCGCACAACCACTACGTCACCGGGGCTCAGCCAGCTGGGTGTTTTTTTAAAAAAAATTTTATCAGCTTTAGCTTGCCTTCTCCCAAAATGTCCTGTGGTACCTAAGACACTGCTGGTGCATATTCTCCAAGTGAGAGTCATTCCCATACTAAGGATCTTCCACACAAGGTGTTTCGGTGGATCATAGCTTCCGAGTAGTTCAATTTCAGCTTCGTAGTTTCTGAGTACCTTTTCTATTCAGACCTCTCCGACTGTTATCGTCCACACATATGACCGCACACGGTAATCCCATGTGCACAGTCCCCTTGGGTGACCTGCTGGGCAGTGTGACTCATGGGGTACCATGCTTCTCAGGCAAGGTTGCCCTGGATAATCCACGTTCCATATGTGGATATAGCTGCTGCACTCTCTATTCTCCACACATCTAAAAGATTTTGATTACTTACAAGTTTTCTGAAAACTGCTTGTAAAAAAGAAAAAGAATATTTATATATGGTGATGGGGAAATAGATCAATGAGCATATACTTATAAGATTAGTGGTAGGACAGCAGATGGGCATTGAACCAGAAACATGGGGAATTTAGGATAGATGTTCCCTCAGGACTAGTGGTGGGAGTGGTGATATTGGGAGGGTGGAGGGATGGTGTAATAGAAAGGGGAAACCAATTTCAGGGATCTACATATAACCTCTCTGGGGTACAGACAACAGGGAAGTGAGTGAAGGGGCACCTTGGACAGTGTATGATATGAAAAAGTAATAACAATTTGTAAATTATTAAGGGTTCATGGGGGAGGGGGTGGAGGGAGGTAAGGGAAATATGGGGAGCTGGTACTGGGTCCCAAAGTGGAAGGAGGATGCTTAGAAAGTGATGATGGCAACAACTATGCAAATGTGGCCTGCATACAATTCGTGTATGTATGGATCGTGATGGGAGTTGTATGACCCCCCCCTCAATAAAATGATTCATTAAAAAAAAGGAAAGGGGAAAGAGGAGCTTATACCAAGGACTCAAGTGAAAAATATTTGGAAATGAATATGGCAACATGAGTACAAATATATTTGATACAAATGTTGTATTGTATAAGAACCCCCAATAAAATCAATGGAAAAAAGAAAAAAAGATACATACAATACAATGTTTGCCAATTAAAAAAAAAAGAAAAAGAAAACTGCTTCTGTGGTAGGTGATTGTCCACTGTTACCCAGGCATACACTGGACTGGGAGGCCTGCTCTGCCACCTTCTCACGCACAGAGATGTGCAACGTGGGTCAGAGCCACCAGCTGGAACTGCCACAGCACGGATCCAGCCACATGCACCTTATGAACGTGTGTTACAGTACATTATACAGCTATAGTAACAGTAACAAGAGGATAGTGGCTGAAACGTGTATGGTGATAGTGAAGTTGGAGGAAAGTAGGTCTATTTGATAGGCTGAGAGTAAGTAAAATGAACAATATGCCCAGCAGACTTCTCAATTATGAAGAAATGAAAAAAGTCTCAGGTAGAAGAAAATATTGTAATCTTTCCATATATTCTTGATGATTCATGCATTTCATTTTGAGGGCTTCTTTCTTTTGAATTAATAATATGAATCCTGTTAAAATGCAGAATTCTTAGAGACTGTGGGAATTTGAAATTGCTAACATCTTAGCCAAGAGAAAGACAGATCAAGTTTTCTTCTTCTTTTTTTTTAGGCATCACTGCCCTCAGGTGGTGGGAGTAGGAGGCCCAGCCTTTGCTCATGGGAGCCGGAATCGAACCTCCATCCCAGTGGGCCGCAGTCCCGCGCACAACCACTATGCCACCGAGGCTCAGCCCCAAGTTTTCTTCTTAAGAAAGGTAAGGGAGGGGCTGAGCCCCGGTGGCGTAGTGGTTGTGCGCGGGACTGCGGCCCACTGGGACGGAGGTTCAATTCCAGCAGTGGGGCTGGGCCTCCTACTCCCACCACCGGAGAGCAGTGATGCCCCCCCCCCAAAAAAAATGGAAAAAGAAAAGAAAGGTAAGGGAGGGCTGAGCCCCGGTGGCGTAGTGGTTGTGCGAGGGACTGCGGCCCACTGGGTTGGAGGTTCAAATCCAGCAGCAAGGCTGGACTTCCTACTCCCACAACCAGGGGGCAGTGAGGCCCCCCAAAAACAAAAAAAAAAACCAGAAAAAACAAGAAAGGTAAGGGAGGTATCATAGACAAAGAGAGGACATCCCCAAGGAAAGGAGAAAGCCCAAACTGGAGTGATTCAATGTAAATGGGGCCTTAATAGCTTCCCCTTGGTCTTGGGCTGCTTTTAATTGATGATTTCCATTCAATTTTGACAACTTACCTCATTAGGTTGAAGATACTCAACTGATACTACTCTTTATTAAGGATAATAATTGCTTGGCTGACATTTATTGAGGTCTTCCTGTATGCCAGGCTATATCTGCATTCATTCATGTAATCTTCACAATGATCATCTTTATTCTTATTCTATAAAGACATTAACATTAGGGCGTTTCAGTCATGTACAAGGTCACTCTGCTATGAAGTATTAGTCTGAGGATTCAAAACCAGTTCTATATGGCTACAAGACATGTTTCTCATCCCTTAATACTGTCATCACAATTTCCTTCCAGTATACCTTACAACTTTAGAAGTCTGTAGTAAGTGGGTTGTGTAGCTCGCCACCCTCCAGGACTGTTAGCAACTAAAGCTAAGGAGTGGTGCTTGGTGAGTGAAGGGTGCTGGGGAAAGCAGGGTATAAAAGAGTCGTTGGGACAGATAATTGTATATAAATAATCTTAATCAAGTCAACTCTAATTAGCACGAGATCCTATTTGTCTTCAAATTCCAATTATTTTCTAGAGATTTTTGTTTGTGTGCATCACTGCCCCCTGGTGGAAGTAGGAGGCCCAGCCTGGCTCCTGGAGAGCTGCTGCTGGATTTGAACCACCAACCCTGTGAGCTGCAGTCCTGCACACAACCACTGCGCCACCGGGGCTCAGCCCCTTTTTCTAGAGATTATTTAACTAAGTGGTCGCCAATGGACTATGAATGGAGATGATACACTTCCCTTCTTCAAACAAAAGACCATGACTGCCCCTTCCACACGTCCCACTTCCATAGGCTGGTGAACCATCTGGGACTGCAGAGAAGAGGACAACATCCTACAGAGGGTAGAACCACAACCAAGAAAGAGCGTGGGTCTCTGACACTGAATCTGCAGTACTAACATAGATTGGTTATGGAAAGTTGTGCTTATGCCACTGTTCCTTTGGGTCACAGTTATAGGAGTGAAGTTTGTATCCTAACTAATGTAGACCACCTTACGCTTACATTCATGGTATTACTACTCTCATTATTATTCCTGAGGGATTTATCTGTCCTGGATTCCATGTGTCAAGAGCTCTTATCTGCACCAGTGTACATGCTCTAGTCTAGCTGGATTTATAAGGTAGAACTGGGGTCATGATAGTGTGGTACCAAACCTTGGCCTTCGAGTACAAAGTCTATTTTAGGGATTCCTTGGAGACTGCATTGCTTGGCTCCCTTTGATGCTCTGTTGCACTCCCTTTGTGTTATACCCTGGTGTGGAGGGGTCAGACCAGGCACAATTCCCTCACTGTATCTCCCCCATTGTGCTGTGAGTCAGTAAGGCAGTGGTTCTCAACTTTCCTAATGGTGTGACCCTTTCATACAGTTCTTCACATGGTGGTGACCCCCAACCATAAAATTATTTTCGTTGCTACTTCATAACTGTTATTTTGCTACTGTTAGCAATCGAGTGACCTCTGTGAAAAGGTAGTTCAACCCCAGGTTGAGAACCACTGCAGTAAGGGGACATTGTGTCTTGTGGTGAGGACCCCTGTAGGGTCCTCTCTGTGCGTTGGCTGCTCTGAGCGGTAATGTTGTCAACCTCCAGGTTGGGTAGGCCAGAATGCAGTCTCCTCTGCTCTCCTATCTCTCTCATTGTACTCCCATGTAGATATACATTTGAACAATTTTATTGACATATAATTCATATACCACACAGTTTGATGGCTTAAACATATTTTTCAACTTGTGCAATCATCACCACAATCAATTTTATAACACTTTCTTTATTCCTGTATTTATTATTGTTAATTCTCCATTTCTCCCCAATCTCCACTGCCAGAACACTAAAAATTATTAATCTAGTTATTGTCTCTATAAATTTATCTATCCTGTATTTCATTTAAAGACAATTATACAAAACAACAACCAAAAACAACAAAATAAAATGTAGAAAACGTGAATCCAAAGGAAAATAAAATAGTAAAAAGTAGAACATGTTTAAAAAGTGTCAAAAGGGGACAACACATGAAAAGATGTTACATTTTAACCTAACTATCTACTTTCCAATACATCTGCACTCTGTCAAAGGACAAGACTATTTAGAAGATTCCTCTACATGGGACCTCTGCAAGTGGATTTGGGGCTTTCACTGTCATCAATAGCATTCTGCAAACTAGATGCTCAAAATTTGAGCTCTAATACAATTTCCTCCTCAGCTTGCTTTTTTTATTTACAATCTTTGAATCAGATATGCTGGTGTTTTCCATTCATGTTGACTTAATCGACACTTCACTCAGGTGGTTGCTTGTGCTAGCCTTCAAGCCCTTAGACACATCCTTCCTGGTAGCCTGTCATTCCTTAACCACACTTTGTTATAGCAACCATAGCTTCCTTTAGTGATCACTTCTTGAGGACAAGTACTGAACAGGTCCACATCCTAAGAAGTAATTATGTTCTTATATTAGGGTTTACAATTAAGTTTATCTAAAGTTTATAAGTACCCCGGTCTACTTTATAGACAGCATTATGCTTTTGTACAAGAATATAAATAACTTTCAAAGGATATTTGATAATCCTTAAAACCTGAAGTGTATGTATATGTTTCTATTTTTGTATATGTTTTCATATCTGCAGATTACTCTTACTGATTTTTATTTAAATCTCACATTAATTTATAACATTGAGTTATCTTATTCAGTGTCAGTTGGAAGCTAGGGATGGACTAGACATACCCAGGGTTATGTTTCCTAGGAGCAGGACAATTCACAACTTGCATTCTATTCTTCTTAGTTCTTTATCTTTATGTGTTTTTCAGGTGATTGTGAATTTTCAGCAAAACTGAGAAATATAGAGACCTTGTCTACTGTAGGCCGACACCGATGAAAGTGCTGGAATTATGAAAGTTGGTTTAAGTTGAACATATAATGCACTCGAAATAGAAATGCTCAATCAAGTCCAAGTGATCTGTGCCTTTCCACTGCAAACATTTGTTAGTCTTTGTAGATTCACAAAACTATTCAACAGTTTTTTTATACACAAGACATATAGAAGATTATTTTTGATGTATTATAGTGTGATTTTGTTTCTTCAAAAATTTTATTGTCACTCTCTGAATTTTTGTGTAGAGTTAATGAATTAATACAAAAAGGATTCTCCCAAGTCAATAAAAAAGACAAAGTCATAGTCAACTGAAAATGAAAGAGATTGTTTTCTTTCATGACCCTTGTCAATGGCCTCTTTGAATCTGGGTCTTTTTGTTAATGTCCTACCATGCTGACAGAGATTGGCCATCTGACTTCCTTTGTTCAATCACATAGAGCAAAGCACAAGCAATGAAGTGTCTGGCAAAAGCAAGAGTCTCTCCGTTTCCTCTATCTTGGATTCCTGCCACTGTCGTCAAAAGAAGCTTGGAGTAGCATGATGGTGGAAGTGAGACCATCTGGTGCACAGCCAACTCCTCCCAGCCAAGACCAGGTTACATCAGTCAGCTCCAGCTGACCCTTGCTGATTGCAGGTGCATTATTGAGCTCATCTGCACCCAGCATTGATCAGCAAAACCACTCAAGTGACCTGTAGATTGTAAGATAACAAAAGGTTTTTATTTGGCCTTTATTGTTTAGGTTTAAGTCCCTGAATTTTAGGGTGGCTTGTTACTTTTACTTGCACTCAACAAATACAGATGAAAACAGGAAAGAAGAATATTAATAGCTGGTAGACAAATCTAAAGATCTTCAATCTGATACATAATTTTCAGAATGCAAAGTTAAAACAATGAGAAAGTACATCAAACCAAAACCAAATTGACTGCCATCACTGCCTTTTGACTCACAGTGACCCTAACTATAGGATGGGACAGAACAGCCCACGCTGGTAGAAATGTAAATTTGTGTGTGTGTGTGTGTGTGTGTGTGTGTGTGGCATCATTGCCCCGGTGGGAGTAGGAAGCCCAGCCTTGCTCCTGGAGAACTGTTGCTGGATTTGAACCGTCAACCCTGTGGGCTGCAGTCCCACATACAATCACTATGCCACCAGGGCTCAGCCCATTTTTTTTTTAGAAATGTAAACTTAAAGTGTCATACTACTCAGCTTCAGTGAGGGTGAGAGGGAGGCAGACATTTTCATGCATGATCCATTTTGGAAGGTATTTTAGCAACAATAAAAGCAGTGGAAACACTAGACTTGCCCCACCTTTCTTTGCATTTAGTTTCCTAATTTTTTGGAAGCAGGGACCATCTGATCTAAATTTACTGGACTCCCTTATAGCTAGACTTCAGGATGTGATTTTGATTCTGTGAACTGCTTGAGATGTAGAAGATAAAAGAGAAAACCATGCTTCTGCTGGCAAATTCTCTCTGAAAAGTGGTTGACTTTTTTTCTATGACTACAGCAAACAGAGCATGCCTCTGGAGCAGGAAGCTGGAGCAGCAGCTGCCCAATGTGGCAAGGATTTTCCAGATTGTCAAAACACTAGTTCTCTGTGAGACCAAATGCTCAGTATGGCTCCTGAAGTCAATCCTGGAGGTTCCCAGTCTGCTTCTTAAGTCTCTCCAACAATTTTTGCATCTCATTCAGTACGCTGTCATAAATCTCTAGCTACATAAGCTACTTGGAATGTATTATGTTCTCTTCTAACTGAACTGTAACTGATACAGTGAGCGAGCATTAAAAATGCATACAATGATATACTTCTAGGAATTTCTCTCCCAATTTGTCACAGAAGGACACAAAGATAATGTGTTCGTCAAAATACTCTTTATAACAGTAGCATAATAATAACTTTTAAAGAGTCTAGAAGCTTCCTAAATATCCATAAGTAGGAAACAGCTTAGACAAGTTATGGTGCATCTCCATAATACAAGGCTAAGAAGGAGATAGATGTCTGAGAACTACTGAGAAGCAATGTCCAAGATACAATTTTTTAAGTTTAAGAAGTTGCAAGAGTGTATAGTCTCTGATCCTACTTGGAATTAGTAAGATAGAAAAGACCTCTGACAGTCATTATCTTCAAGTGCATAGACATGAGATGAGATATGGAGAATTTCTTGTTTGTTTTATTATTTTGGGGGGGGGGCATCACTGGAGAATTTCTATTTGTACCATTTACTTACTTTTCACTCAGGCTTTCTTTTTTTTTTGAGGGGGGACATCACTGCCCTCTGGTGGGAGTAGGAGGCCCAGCCTTGCTTCTGGAGAGCTGCTGCTGGATTTAAACTGCCAACCCAGTGGGCCGCAGTCCCGCACACAACCACTACGCCACCAGGGCTCAGCCCTTGCTCAGTCTTTCATAATAAAATACTCATTCAAAATCAAATAAAACACTGGAGTGTTAAATTACATAGAGTCTGACTTTAAGTCCATAGAGAATTCCTTGGGGCCATATGACCTAAAAGCCACAGCACCCAGTGCTCATAGGGTTTTTAAGATGAGTGAGACATAATCCCTGCCCTCCAGGGCCATGCTCAGAGGACTTGACTAACATGTATAAATAGCTCTGACCTAAGGCAAACCATGCTGAGAAGAGCTACAAAGTATAAAAGAGGGGTAGGAGAAAAAAAAAAAGAGTTTGCTTGGTGGATCCGGAAGAGGTTTAAAGACCTTGCTGGGCTGTGATGAACAGAGCTTATGCCAAGAACTAATTTTTTTCAAATGCCTTTTTCCCTCTGTTCTTTGAGAATCATTGACATGTGTTGTTTACTCTGTGCCACATCCTGGGTTCAGTAGTTTGGATGCACAGGCTTCCTTAATGTTCATAATAGTTCTATGAATTAGGTATGAATATATACTCACTGTCCAACCCCAGATCAGAGGGCTACCAGCCTGGAGTCTGGGTTCCTAACTCCTACAGCCAATGAGAAGAGGATTCCTGTGCATCAGCTGGGAGGTAGCATTTTAAAATAATAATAACTTATGGCTTTCGAAGACAGGCCATGCACTAAGTACTGTGTTAAATAAACCTTTTGCTCCCCTTGCCTGGCAAAAGCCTCTCTATCTTGATGAATGTGAACTCTCTACCTACTCTGGACTGAGACAGGACACATGAATAGGGCTGGAGGGCAGCAAGATTGCCAGCCTGTGGTGCTGCCATGTAACCCTGCCACATTCCTGTCATTTCCAAAATGTGGGCGCCATACTCACCAACTTCACCATCAGCATTACCTGGGAACTTGTTAGAAATGCAAATTTCCTCACTCTCCCAGACCAACTGCTTCAGAAGCTCTGGAGTTACCCAGCAAACCTATAGTTTAACAAGCCTTCCAGGTGAATCTGATAAAACTAAATTAGCTTGGGAACCACTACCCAATCTATGAGAATTCCTGGGGAGAGTGAAAGATTAAAGTCACACAAACCAATGGTTGGCAATTCCAACCCACCTATGGTTCCTGGGAAGATCCACCTACTGCCACAGAGTGGAGCAGATTCAGATTCACAGAGACCTACACAGGATTCCCCCCCAAGTCACAGTGTGGAGAGCTGTGGCTGTACTGAAAGGAATTACTCTGTTAAAAGCAGCTACTGTGTTGAAGGCAGCAGTATTGGAGGTAAAATGACACTTCATGAATTTTAATTACTGGATAAAGGTAAACTCATGTACTGTAAAATCATCTACTGCAAATATATGTGTATGTGTGTGTGTATATATATGTATATATATAACTCTACCATGGGAACTTAATCTGGATGCTAATTGCTCTTTTTATACTCAGCTGTAGCTGATGTGAATACTGCCCCCTTGTGATAGTAACAGATATGTAAAAAAAATCAGAATGGTAAATCATAGGAAACTAATGAACTGTATTGACTGAATGATGCCATGTATCACCTTTTGTATTATTAAAGCGATCATTATATATTATTTTCATTAGAAAACCAACCCATGATATGCATAATGTAGAGGAGAATGTTAAGAAAATAAAAAATAAATTAAAAGAAAAGAAAATATAGTGAGGATTTTTTTTTACAGTATGGTTTGAACTCAGTAATTACAGAAGGAATTGAAAAACTGCAATATGTTATTTGTTGTGAAGTTCTATCAGCCGAATCTATGAAGCAAAAAAACCCCCAAAAACCTAAAGCAGCATTTTGATAGCAGCATGCAAGCTTTGCTGGGAAGGATACCAACTATTTTAGAAGCAAAGCTGATGGGCTCAAGAGAGCCAGACTTGACCCTGGTGGCAACTACCTCAGACATAACATAGCAGCCCTTGAAGCTTCACATTTGGTGACACTCAGAATCTCCAGAGCTACGAAACCTCACGCCATTGCTGAGGATGGACTGTTGCCAGCGGCCAAAGACATTGCTCAAGTTAAGGTCGGAGATGGATTTGTTAGGAAATTTTGTACAATTTCCTTATCTAATGACACTGTCTGCAGAAGAATAGATGACATGTCTGCTGATATTCTTGATCAGGTCATCCAGGAGATTAAATTTGCTCCACTTCCAATATTTAGCATCTAACTTGATGAATCAACAGATGTTGCAAACTGTTCAGTTACTGGTTTACATGAGGTATATTAAAGATGGCTATTTTAAAGATAAGTTTCTTTTTGGCAAACCTCTTGAAACAACAACTACTGCACATGCTCGATTTGACACAGTTGGTTCATTTCTGAAAGAGCATAAGATCTCTTGGGAAAAGGTTTGTGGTGTTTGCACAGATGGTAGCCCCAGCTATGCTGGGATATAAATCTGGATTTCTGAATTTGGTACTGAATGTGTCACAAAAACTCACCATATGATCCTTCGGCAAATAGTAGCAATGAAAACGCTTTCACAAGAGTTACAAGAAGTCATGAAAAGTGTCATAATTTTGTAAATATGAGCAATCTAAACAGTTGACTGTTTTTGCAACTGTGCAAAGAGTTGGATGCACCAAATACTGTTCTGTTATTGCACACTGCAGTGGGATGGTTGTCAAGAGGAAAGGTTTTAGAATGTGTTTTTGAGCTTCGTGATGGACTCAAAAAACATTTCTTAAATCAGAAAGCAAGACTGCAGTTTGAAGCACTTTTCGGTGATACAAGTGAACTGCAGAAAATAGCTTACTTAGTTGACACCTTTGCCATCGTAAATGAGTTAAATTTATCACTGCAAGGACCAAATGCAGCATGCCTTGATTTGTCCGAAAAGATCTAATAATTCCAAATGAAACTTCAACTTTGGTTAAAAAAATTGGGTGAGAATAAAATTTACATGTTGCCTACCTTATCTGCTTTCATTGAGGTACATGACCTTGAAGCAAACAAAAAGATCACGATGATAATTTCTGTGAAAGAACACTTGCACAGGCTTGCACATGAAATTTCATCATAATTTCCAAATCTATCTGACGTCCCCTTGCACTTACCAGAAACCCATTCACAAAGTTGAAGATGTTCCTGAGACAGCACCAGAGGAGTTCATTGAACATAGTAACAGGGATGCAGCGAGGACTGATTTCTGTACAATTCCAGTCACAAAATTCTGGACCAAATATTTGCAGTCTATCCTGTTCTGTCAGAGACTGTGTTGCCCCTTCTTCCATTTCCAACAACCTATCTCTGTGAAACAAGGTTTTCCAGCTCTTTGGTTATCAAGTCTACATACAGAAGTAGATTTGTTGTTGAAGATGATCTTTGTTGTGCTCTTGTTAAGACTGCCCCAAGAATTTCTGATCTGATGAGAAAGAAGCTATCTCCACCTTTGCAATGATGTTGTTTTTTATACATACTGTCACAAAATGTAGCAATGTAGTTTACTGTTCCTATACTAAGACTGTTATCCATGCTACACCCTGCTTCAAGACAAAATGTCATTTATTTGTAATTAGAAATGAATATTTTACAATATATAATTTACATATTGTTTTTTGTGATTAATCACTATTTAATTATGTTCGATTTGTACCAATGAAAATACATCCTGCAGATTAGATATTTACATTACAGTTCATAACTGCAGCAAATTTACAGTTATGAAGTAGCAATGAAAATAATTTTATGGTTGAGGAACTGTATTTAAAGAGTCATGGCAAGGCTGAGCCCCGGTGGCGTAGTGGTTGTGCACGGGACTGCGGCCCACTGGGACGGAGGTTCAATTCCAGTTCACAGGAGCAAAGGCTGGGCTTCCTACTCCCACCACCAGAGGGCAGTGATGCCAAAAAAAATTAAGAGTCATGGCATTAGGAAGGTTGAGAACCACCTCTGCAAACTTTAAGGGAAGCCGATAGCCTCATTTTTCCTACAAAGGGTGGCTGGTGGGTTTGAACAATTGACCTTGCAGTTAGCAATCCAGTGCCTATAGCACCACGAGGTCTGGCACAGTTAGGCTCTTCGCCTATGGGGCCGTTATGAGTACGTATTGACTCAGGGCAACCAACACCAACCCAGTCCTCTCGCTCTCCGCTTTGCTATTGGAAGATTCCATACTATGCTCATGTCACCCTTCAACACCTGTCCTATTTCACTGAGAAAACGGAAGCCACCAGAAGACCAGCTCTATTTCAGTCCTGCTGCACTAGCACCCCCCACCCCACCACACAGACAAACCTCCCCAGTTCCCTGGGCGCTGTGTACTCTGCTTTCCCTCCGGCGCTATAGAGGAACTGTTCCTGTTCCTCTTTTGCACTAGTTGCTGCTCAAAAGTGTGGTCTGAGGGCCAGAAGCAGTGACATCCCCTCACCCAGGGGATTTGTTGAAAATAGAGCTTCGCAGGACCACTAAAAACGGGTTCCCATTTTCACAAGGAACTAGGTGATTTGTGTGCACAGCCAAATTTAAGAAGCCCTGCACTAAATCCTCCTTCTTCTTCACCTACCCCAGGG
Organism: Nesogale talazaci; assembly: GCA_004026705.1. Classification (NCBI taxonomy): domain Eukaryota; kingdom Metazoa; phylum Chordata; class Mammalia; order Afrosoricida; family Tenrecidae; genus Nesogale; species Nesogale talazaci. The sequence goes on along the minus strand of PVJH01010699.1, from coordinate 52,330 downwards.
TTGACACCCAAACAATTATTCGATCTTTTTCCTCTTAGTCATTTCCCTTCTCTCAGAATACAAACTGCTTCCTCTCTCTCTCTCTCTCTCTCTTTCTCTCTCTCTCTCTCTCTCTCTCTCTCTCTCTCTCTCTCTCACACACACACACACACACACACACACACCCTGTGGATTTGAGCCCCATAAACCCAATGGAGTGGGTTTAGGAGTGACTTTGTGATTACGGAAGATAAGACAACAGGGCACAGGGCCTCCTTATCCCTGGATGTCAGGATCAAGATAGCTAATGCTGTTTTCAATGGTCATGGGGCTTTCAACAGGCACACATGTAATAGAGTGAACACATAATAGTGTAAAAGGGTGGTTCAGTGACTTCACCTCATATGTCCTTAAGCCCTTCCCAGGGAACAATCTATGATTCCTATCAGGACACGTCAAACAGAGTGTGTTAGTCCGGATAGACTAGAGGAACAAGTTTCAGAAAAGCGCATATAGGTATAAGGAAAGGGTTTATATACAAAAGAAATGTGACCCTAAGAAGGCATCCCAATCCAGTCCAGTGCAAAGTCATAAGTCCAATAATAACCCATATGCCCGAAATCAGTCTATACAATCTGCTTCCGGGGCTGAGCCCCAGTGGCGTAGTGGTTGTGCGCGGGACTGCGGCGCACTGGGACGGAGGTTCAATTCCAGCAGTGGGGCTGGGCCTCCTACTCCCACCACCGGAGAGCAGTGATGCCAAAAAAAAAGAGTTATTTTTGCAACGTAACTGTGAGAGCCTTCTCCCACTAGAGCGGGTTCTGAGCTTGGAGAATTTGCCCACTTAAATTCTCATCCAGTCCCTCAGTTTCCCACGTGCTTCTCAATTGGTGCTTTATTTTTGTGTGTTCACTGCAAAGTTTCCTTAAAAACAAGAGCATCATGATTTCAGGTTCCTTTCTTTCCACTCTTCCTCTCTAACCTTGGTCAGAGTTTTGCTCCATTACTCCACCAAACATGCCTCCGCCTGTCGGTCTCCTGGAACCCCAACACTGTTAGATCAGCCCTCATCTCACCCAACTTGGCAGCAGCATTTGACCCACTTGAAAAATTTCTTCCTTGAAAAATTTTCCCTGGAAACCATAGTCTCCACATTTCCCCCTACCTCTTGCTACTTCTTTGTTCATCTGGGGAACTTCTACGTGGTGCAGTGCTTCAGGCTCAGTGTTGGAGTCTCTTGGCATTCTCTTGTAATCTCATCCAGACAAATGGTGTTTTGATACCATCTATGCACAGATTAGTTGGAAATTGCACCCCCACTCCAGATCTCTCAATTGAACTCCAGACACTTTTATCTGATTACCTCCTGGACTCTTCCATTTGGATGGGCAATTTACCTGCAGCAAACATACCAATGTCAACCCCTGAGAGTCTTTCCCAACTTTCTCTACTCTTTCGGTTGACCCAGGAAATGGCAATTCTGCCTTTCCTTAAGGAGCCCTGGTGGTGCTGTAACCATAGAGGAAGATGACCTTTTCTATGTCTCTCACATCCAATTCATCAGCATATCCTATTGACTTTATTTACTTGGCTGCTCTGGTCCAAGTTCTCATCAGATGTAGCCCAGGTTATTTCATATATCTCTCTCATCCACTGCCAGGGAGTCAATGACAACTCATAGTGACTCCATTGAACAGAGTAGAACTGCCCCTGTGGGTTTCTGAGACTGTGAATCTTTACAGGAGTAGAAAGTTCTTCTTTCTCTCATAGAGGACTTGGTAGTTTTGAACTGCCAACCTCATGGTTAGCAGGCCAATGTGTAACTATGCCACCACAGCTTTTGCCAATGGTCTCCTAGCCAGGTTCTCATTTCTACCCACATTCAGAATGAGCTTGTTGAAGATTGTAGGTCAGATTTAATCACACAGTTAATCAAATCCCTCCAACAACTTCCTCCATCTCACACAGAAAAAAGACTGCTTTATGATCTGGCTCCCTCTACACCACCCTGTCCCTCAAGGTCCTAACCTTCCTTCTCGATTGCCATTGCTGATCCCATGGGCTTCCTTCCCTTTCCTCTAAGATGCTAGACACACACCCTCCTCAATTGCCACGCCATTACTCTTCTCTCTCTCTCTCCCTCTCTGATCTTCTCCCACAGAGCCACATAACTTGCTCTCACAGTACATGGCTTTTCTCCAATACCACTTTATTAATGAGAGCTTTCCTGACAAATCCACCCTCACCCGCCTCGTGACACTTCTAGCATTATTTTTTCTCCATAGTACTTATCACCATTGAATATATATTTAATTTACTCTTAGTGCACTCTGTGTCTCTCTGAACTACAATGCGTCAGAAATTTTTGCCCAGGTTGTTTACTACAGAATCCTCAATGCCTGGTGCATGGTAATGCAGTAAACGCATTGGGGCAAACATATCTGACCTCTTCTGGCTTCCCTTTTGCCATTAGTTACACTTAAGATGATTAAGGGGCTTTATTACAGAAGTTAATAGGTTACTGCAAGTCAGGATCAGTAAACTGTAAGGATGCAGTTGTTGGTTCATAGCAACACAGCTCCTCAGCCAGCAGCCAAGTCTTTTCTCTGGTCCTCAGCTTCTCAGTTACTGTCTATGGATGACAGGAAACCAGCCCACCCATGACTCTTACAGTCCTGCCTAGATAAGGAAAAGTTGCCCATAGTCTTGATGCCACAGTCTTTGGCGCCTTTGCTCTTGGGGCCTCCACCAGTTCAGGCAGAGATCTTGGCAGTACTTTTCCTATGATCCTGTGATTTCTCTCTATGTCCCAGATGGTTCTTAGACACAGAAATGGCTTTGATAGAGATGTAATTTTGTATTTTAGCTGACAATACTCCCAAGGAAAAAAAAGGATAGAGTTTTAAGTCACACTCTTTAGTAAAGCAGGCTTAAAGATGCCCCCAAAGAAACAAAGAATGTGACTTGGTTCATACCCTCTACTAAAATCAAGACTTAACTCCCCCGTAATTGGGTAAAAGACAACTCTGCCCAAAATGGGATCCTAGCCACAGGGATATAGTCCAGAATGAGAATACATCACATAAGAAATTATGACTACAGGGACCACATTAGCAGACTATATGTTAGGAAAACACTTGTAAGTATTTGTTGAAGGAACCAAAGTGGATTTCCTCATTTAATCCTGTGATAAGAACTCTGCAATAACTCTAGACCAAGCCTATTATCACTGTGTGCATTTGAATGCAAACAGATCCTACATAGAGTTTCTGAGGCTCTGAAAGTCTTTATTGGAGAAGATAGCCTTATCTTTCTCCGAGGAGTGGCTGATGTGTTTGAATTGCCAGCTTTGTGCTGGTTACCCAGCAGCACCACAGGGATCCTAATCCTTTGAAATGTTATTGCTACACGCCATCACGTGAATTCTGACTTCTAGTAGCCATTTGTACAACACAGTGAAACACTGCCTAGTCCTGTGTCAGGGTCACGGTTGTTACGTTTGGATCAATTGTTGCAGCCACTGCATCAATCCATCTCATTGGCATGGAGGGTCTTCCTCTATTTTGCTGATCTACTACTTCACTGAGCTTGATGTCCTTTTCCAGGGACTGGTCTCCATGAAAACATGTCCAAAGTACAGGAGTTGAAGTCTCACCATTCTCTAAGGTGCTTCTAAGGAGCATTCTGCTTATATTTCCAAAACAGATGTGTTCACTCTTCTGGCAAACCCCAAACCAAATTCACTGCCATTAAGTAGATTATGGATCATAGCAAACTTACAGAATAGGGTAGAGATGCCCTCGTGGGTTTCTAAGACTGTCACTCCGTACAGGAACAGAAAGCCTGATCTTCCACAAAGCAACTAGTGGTTTCAAACTTCTGGCCTTGAGTTTAGCAGCTCAACATGCTCAACTATGCCAGCAGGGCTCCAGCCCTCTAGCAGTCCGTGGTATGTTCAATATTCTTCACTAACACTGCATTTCATATTTATCAGTTCTTCACCAGTCTTCCCTTATTCATTGTCCAGTATGAGGTGGTTAAAACAACCATGGCTTGGAACAGTTGTCAAAGATTTAATTTCGAGATGAGTTGTATGTCATTAATCCTCAAAATGACATCCCCTCTGAATAACTTAGCTACATACAGAATTCATTGGAAAGTACATTGTCTCAGCTGTAGCTAGGTTAAAATTTAGCATCCTATCATTTGAGCTTCTTTATAATCCATTTAAATTTATTTTAGTTTTTAGTATTTCCTGTTTTCTTTTTTAGTTGTACTTTGTTATTGTTGTTAGTTTTTTTTTTTTAATGTTTTTCTGAACAGTAAGTCCAGTACTGTATGGTTCCTTGGGGATGTGGCAGGGGATATTGGAGGAAATGGGAAGCTGATAATGATGAGTTCAAGAATGAAGAAAATGGGGGCTGAGCCCCGGTGGTATAGTGGTTGTGTGCGGTACTGCGGCCCACTGGGATGGAGGTTCAATTCCAGCTCACAGGAGCAAAGGCTGGGCCTCCTACTCCCACCACCAGAGGGCAGTGATGCCTAAATAAAAAAAAAAAACTAAAGAAAAAAAAGAATGAAGAAAATGTTTTGAAACTGATTGTGGTAAAAAAAACTGATTGTGATGATGATTGTACAACTCTGCTGGATGTGACAACTATAGAATTTTATGACATGTGAATTATATGCTAAGGAAATTGTAGAAAGAAGAAAAGATTTAATAACAAACTCGATCTTAAGAAAATTCCTGTGTGAGTATATGATAAAATCAGCAATACCCACAGTGTGTATACAAGATGAAAATGACCACATTTTCTAAAATAAACTACGGAAGTTTAAAAGATTTTTGAAAAGTGACATCCTTGCTTTTTCAATATTTCAGAGAAGTTGTGTGCATATTTGCCAATGCAATGTGTTGTTTGCTATCTTGACCGCTGCTTCTGTGAGTATTGCTTCTGGATTCAAGCAAAAGCAAATCTTTGACAACTTGCAGTAGGTATGTGCTATTTTAGAGGTAAGGAAAAGGAGACTCAGAGAACTCAACAAATAAACAAACTCACAAAACTTCCCTGCCATCAAGTCGATGCCGATTTTCAGTGGCCCTATTGAACAGAGTAGAACTGTCCCTGTGAGTTTCTGAAATTGGAACTTGCTACTGGAGTCAGAAGCCCCATCATTGTCCCGAGGAGCAGCTAGTGAGGTCTAATTGCTGACTTTGCAGTTAGAAGCTGTGTTAGTCTGGGTAGACTAGAGACACAAGTTCATCATCACACATGTGTCTATAAGGGAGAGGTTTATATACAAGAGGAATGGAATATTGAGAAAGCATCCCGACCCAATCCAGTTCAAGCCCACACGTCTGACACTAGTCTATAAAGTCTACTTCAGACTCTTGAGGCACATTCAATGATGCCAGGACAATCACTGGCCAGTGGGTGCAGTCTTTGTGTATCCGTGGTGGAAGAAGCATCTCACCGCTGGCAGGGACTTCTCTTTAGCTCCGCAAGCATCTCACCCCTGGCAGGGGTCTCTCTGTGGCTTTTCTGGCTTCAGAGGTCTGGTTCCATCAGGGTAAGTCCATGTGGCTTTTCCTTCTGCTCCTCCAGTTTCCAGGACTCAGGGTCTAACAGCATACTGCTGTGTTGTTTTGTCAGTAGAGCATCTTGGAGGGACTGAGTTGGAAGTCTTTCACCTCTAATGGGAAATACTGTGAGATTTCCAAGAATTCTCAGGAGAAAGCCATTTCCACACAGCGGTCTCATTGGCTATCTCCAGATTGACAGGCTAGACTCCACCCCCACACTCCTAATCCAGAAATTGACACAATTACATGACTACCACAGTGGCCCAATGTGTGGGCACCAGGCAGGAGTAAACTTCCCAAGGTCACACACAATGGGTCAGTGAAAATGCTGAGACTTGATCCCAAAAATCGTACTCTGATTTATGCTGCCTCTCTCTTAATCTATAAAAGTAGTTGAAACAGTAAAGCCCCATACATGATTTAACTATTTTTGTTTTGTTTGCATTGTTTGAAATGACACTCACTCTTGGGAATGCAGAAAGCCTGTAGAGTTTAGAGTCTCTGAAGAGGGAAAAAGAGATTTAGCTTCAGAGTGTGAGGCTGGGGCAGGCATTGTGTGGGTTGGAATGCCTGCTTGCTTAAGCTGATGTAGGTGGGCAGAACTGGAGTGCTGATAATGTAATTTTCTCCTAGTGCTTATCTTGGGAGTGCCCAGACCTGTCCTTATTACAAAGTCAACTTCCATTCTCTGGGATAGTGAAAGGAATTATGATTCTGTCTTAATGAACCGTGTCAGCAAATCCTTGTCCTGGTAAAGGTCGGAGGCCAGCCCTCTGTCCTAACCTGTTCCCTCCTTGTGCATTGGTCTCGAGTGTAGAGTTTTTTAGTTTAGTTTTGTTTTAGATTTGAACGGTTTTTTAAAATCATTTTATGGGGGCCTCATAAAACTCTCCTCATAATCCATCCATCTATCCATGTGTCAAGCACATTTGTACATTTGTTGCCACCATCATTCTGCAAACATTTGCTTTCTACTTGAGCTCTTGGTTTGGGGTCCTCATTTTCCCCCTCCCTTCCCGATTTGAACAGTTTTACTGACATGATTCACATACCATAAAGTTCAGTGGTTTAAATATATTTTAAAAATTGTGGAAAAAAGAATTGTGCAATTGTGTTAGTCTGGGTAGACTAGAGAAACAAATTCATAAACATGCATATGCATATAAGAGAGGTTTTTTTTGATGTTTATATATGTATAAGAAAGAGTTTTAGACCAAGAAGCTTTATATATCAGGAAACAGCCCAGCCCAGCCCAACTCAAGTCCATAATTCTGATACTAGTCCATAAGTCCTTCTACAGCAATGATGCAGAATGAAGGAATACAGGTCGGCGGGTTCAAAATCTTGCTGCTCCAGTGACGGTGAAAGCATCTCCAGGGCTCTGGGTGCCATTAGGTCAGCCAGCAGGAAGAAGGTGAAGGCAGAGAGGGAGGGGAGGTTCCCATGACCCTTCTTATGATGTCACCCCCACAAGGAGTCCTTCTGGCTGTGACCTGCTTGACAAGCTAGACTCCATCCTCCTCTTCTGTAACTTCAAGTTGACATGACCTTATGTAACTACCACACCAATAGAGCACTACGGAGTTCTGTTCTGCTCTTTAATCGATGGCGTCACCTGGTTAGTCTAAGAGAGTTTTATAAAAAGAGTAATTGTACGTTAAGAAAATATCTCAGTAGTCACCTCCTGCCCTTGCTCCTCAGGCTGGCACGACCCGCGCGATGAAGTGCTTTATTTGTTACAGTTGGGACCACCAGCTTTGATGAGCTCAGTGTGTGTGTGTTTCGGCGCCAGTCTGGAAATCTTCAGGAACCTGGGTACAGCCGCCTGGCTGCGGATCGGACGAGGAAGCCTGTCCCCAAGGCGTTTAGTACTGAGTCCCTGACTGCAGACGTGGACCGGTACAAGAAGTCCTGAGAAGACGACCTTCGGAGGGCAGACCTTGTCATCCGTCACGCGGGTGCAGGAAGCTGTTTGGAGACTCTGGAGAAAGGAAAGCCACTTTTCGTTGTTATAAATGAAAAGTGATGAACGACCATCAGCTGGAATTGGCCCAGGAGCTAGACCAAGAGGGACAGCTCTTGTACTGGACCAGCATCACGCTTCCTGCGCTGTTACAGTCAACGGGCTTATCCACACTGAAAGGTTTTCCTTCTGGCCGGCCAGAAAATTTTCTGCATTTTTAGATAAAGTTGTTGGATTACAAAAATAGACACTAATTGCATGACGCTTAAAAATACCTCCAAATGAGGGCTGAGCCCTGGTGGCGTAGTGGTTGTGCGCGGGACTGCGGCCCACTGGGACGGAGGTTCAATTCCAGCAGTGGGGCTGGGCCTCCTACTCCCACCACCGGAGAGCAGTGATGCACCCCCCCCCCCAAAAAAAAAAAACCCAAATGCAAACGATGGGACTTGATGAAATCAAATGTAAGATAGAATATATATTTTAGAATAATGTAGTGAACTAACTACACCTGTAGAATGCATAGAAAATTTTATGATGTGAATATTTGCACTCAGGTTTAAACTCTATTGGCAATTTAGTAAACTTGGCAGATGTTCCCTAATCTTAATATTTTAGATAAGACAGGCAAGCAGTGTACATCCACGTGTCTTTTCCCAGAATCCCAAGTGCATTTGGAATCGTGAAAAACGTGAATGAGATTTAGACATTTTTTTAAGATGAAGTGCTTGGTAGGAACTCTAAATGTACTGTAGTGATGCCCCCAAAACAAAAATGGAATAAAAAGATTTTGGGTAAAAAAGATTTGGGGGATTTTTCTCAGAGCTTTTGAAGTCCCCTTGATATAGGCTTAATAATTCCCCCCAAAAAGAGATTATGGAGGCAATTTGTAATTGTACTTGGAGAAACTACTTTTATATTGAGGAGTAGAATGGGGTGGGTATATTCATTTTTTCCCCCTCTGAAATATAAATGATAGCAGAATGTTGCCCAATTTCAAAGCTCTGCTGATTTGAAAAGACAAAAAAATAAAAGAACTTCTACCAGTAAAAAAAAGAATAAGAAAATATCCCAGCCCAGTCCAGATCAAGTTCATAAGTCCGATATTAGGTATACAGTCTTTCGATTCAGTGGCATTGTAAGTTATTTTGATTACTATAGCTGGATAGTTGCTTAAAAATCAGGAAATGTGACTCCTTTTTTCTTTTAAAAATTCTTTCAGCTTTTTGTAACTGCTTGCAATTTTAATAAAAATTTAGGGTTGATTTTTTCCATTATGTAAAGAAGGATGTTGGAATTTTCACTGGAACTATATTGACTCTATAGATCACGTTTATATATATAAATGTGGATAGCTTTCCATTTGCTTGGATTACTTAAAATTTCTTCCAATACTTTGTTAACATCTAGTGTACAAGTCTTCTACCTTCCTGGTTAAATTTATCCTTAGATATTATTATAAATGTAATGTCTTCTTTCCTTCTAATATTTTCTTAATTTCTTTTTCAGACTGCTTATTGTTGGTGTATAACAACCCAACCTAGTTGAAGACAGAAAAGTGTAGGGATGAAGTCGAGCCTGTCAATCAAGTCCCAGCCTGATGGTGCCTTCTTATGGGCATGACCTTCTCGAAAAGAGGGTCCTGGGAACCTCCCCACCCACTCTGTCTTCAGTTTTCATGAAGCCAGGCGGAGCCCTGCTGCGACCTCCTGCAGTCCTGGTGTCTCCGGCACCATTTGATCCACAGGACTTTTGAACGCATCATTGCATGTGGCTGCGTGCGTCTGAGGAGGGACTTACGGACTTGAGTTGGACTGACGTGGAATTTTTTTCTTGATAGACAAATACATCTTCATACAAAGCCCTTTCTTGCACATGCATGACTCTCACTGAACTTGTTTCTCTCGTCAGCCTGGCCTAACACAATTTTGTACCCTGCAAATTTGCTGAATTCTCTAACTCCGGTATTGTTCTTGTGGGTTCTTTGAGGTTTCCTATATATAGGATTATGTCATGTGTCATAGTTTTGCTTCTCCTTTCCCTATTCAGATTGTTTCATCTTTTTTTCGCCCAATTTTCCTCTCTAGAACTTCCAGTGTCATATTGCATAGCAGTGTGAGAGTGGGCATACTTTGTCCTTTTTTTTTTTTTTTTCTATTTTAAGGGAAAAGCTCTTAGTCTTTTCGCATCAACCATAGCGGTCATTGTGAGCTCTTCCCAAATGTCCTTCAGCACATTGAGGTGTTTCCCTCTCCTCTGCAGGGGCTGTTGATCCATGTCCCTCACCCTCCTCTGAGACTTTGCTTCACCAGTGAGCTCTGGACTTGCTTGTTGCCTCCCTCTCTTACCCACCATTGCACTCCTCTGATTATGAACATGCGGAGACTTCACCTGCTCTGAAAAAACAAAAAGATTACCACCCCAGCCAAATGCCATCCTATTCCTTTTCTGAACCACTCGATGTAAACGCCTAAAGAGTATATGTTTGCTGTGTCTGTTGTCTCCCAGTCACTCACTTAGCTTGAAAAAAAAAAAAACAAGCAACTTTTTTTTTCTCATTAGGTGAAGGTTTCCAGAGTAGATAATCAGTTTCCTATTTGATAATTCATACATATATTGCTTCAATGCATACACTTGTTTTCTCCTAAGCGTACCACCTGCTCACCCCCCGTTCTCCCCTTTTGCCATTCTTTCTTTCCTAGTTGGTTGAACTTCTCATTTTTGGCTACGTGCTACCCTTTGGATCTTGAATGACTGGTCTTGGGCCCCATGAGTCCCTTATTATTTTATAAGAGAACATTTATGAAGTCTTAAACGGACTTAGCCCCTAAACCTGTGGCTAGTAAACTCAGTAGTCTTTTTTCGGTCTTCATCCCCCTTATCCTTGTTTTCAGCAGTTTGACAAAGCTTTGCTAACCTATATATTTATTTTTTAAAATACCCTCCACCCACCCACTCATCCACCCCCCAAAAATCCCCAAATGGCAACATGAATGCATCGGAACAACATTTGATTATCCGTTAAAAACAAAGCTCACAGACTGTGTAAGAGCATGTCAGCATCATTTCACCCATATGTGTTTTAAAAGACTATGTGGAAAAACATGGGTTTTGCCGGCATTTTTCATAATTCAGGGAAAAAAAAGGTGGGGAGGGGGCGGTGGGAACATTTTCTGGTGTGCCACCTGCTGGTGAATCCTGGAAACGTCACAGGTTAAATAAATTCAGTGAGCAACTTTAGGTGAGCAATTTTCACATGTAGTCGTCAGGTGCCATCCTCACTTGTCACAGCCACTGCGTGTCTCCCCCCCCCCCCAGCCCCCACCTCTCATCGCATTGGAAGTCTTCCTCTTTTTCGGACCCTCTACTTGACAGCCTTTCCCATGGATCGGTCCCTCCCAACAAGTGCGAAGTCCAAAGAGCCCTTGGAAGAGTGCAGCCGGTGCACCGGACTTTCACACTGTGCTCCTGTTTGTCTTCTGCCCCGGTTTTGCAATGTATTTTTTATTTTGTATTCCTTATTCCTTTTTGTCGTGTGAGTTACTTTATAAATCTATTTGGCATTATATGTTCAGGCCCTAATAGGTCCTAAGTGTTTTTTAAATTTAGTTTATTTTAAAAATGGACACATTTCTAAAATTTTACAAAAATGAGAAGTGTGGTTTCTCATTGTCCATGTTTTAAACTTTGTTTAATAGATGATTTCATGTCCATAGTCTAATGGTCCATGCTTTAAACTTCGTGTAATTGATGATTTAAAACAGACATAAAAATAGGCTGAGTAGCCCTTCAAAAACCCCACCGAGTCACAACCAATCCTGACCCAGTCACATCCTTATCCACCCTGCCACACTCATAGTATGAAACAATTTCCAGACACCTGTTCCTTTCATCTACAAATAGCTCAGTGGAGGCCTGTTTCTTAAATAACATAGTCCCACTATCACATCTAAAACCAGTTTACTCTAATGACTTAATATCATCAAGTATTTGATACTTTAATCTCCTGTTATTTCAGGAAAGTTGCCCTAAATCACTGTGTTCGTTTGTTCCTTTGAATCCAAGTCCCCAAAGGTCTACATATTGATAGTGGTTATTAGATCTTTTTAAGTCTCTTTTGGTCCCCGGTATTTTTGACTTAGCAATTCTTTACTTACGTCCTTTTGAGTCCTGCAGACATGCATTCACAGCACAGGCGTGCTTTCAGCACCAGACTAGGGCCTCTGTGGAGATGGCTCTGGGTTAAGGTATTGGAAGTACCTGTTACTGTGTAAGTATGCTCTCTGGGTAAGCCACAACCAGCAATCCATGTCCTTGGTCAAATTAGCTACAACTTTGGCAGCTGAGTGGAGGATGGATTTTAGGAAGACAAGACTAGAATATCCAAAGGAATGCTTAAGAAACACTTGTGATACTGGTCTGGGATGAGGCTATCATAAAGCGACCAGATATCCCACTTTTTAAAGATTTAACAATGTCCCGCGGTGTTTTAAAATTAAATATATTACAATACTATTTTTGCATTCGATGAAAATTTTTGTTGTTCCATAGAGACCAAATTTTTTGCTTCTTGTTTTTTAGGCATCACTGCCCTCTGGTGGTGGGAGTAGGAGGCCCAGCCTTTGCTCCGTGGAGCTGGAATTGAACCTCCATCCCAGTGGGCTGCAGTCCCGCGCACAACCACTACGCCACTGGGGCTCAGCCCAGAGACCAAATTTTTAATCAAGAATCTCCCCCTTCCCCCTGATCGATGTGTCCTGCTTGAAATCTGGTTGCTTTAGAGAGCCTAAACCAAAGAGCCATAGTAAGAATGCAGGGAGAGAGCAATTAGAGGGCGATCTAATAGGTGAGGCTGGAACTTGTTTATGGTGAAGGGAAGAAACAAGGATGATGCCTAGGTTTTTAATTGAGGGAAGAGGTAAATTTGGTGTGGTATGGATTGAGTTGTGCTTCCCCCCGCCCCCACACCCCTTATGTATCAGAAGGAGTCCTAATCCCTGTGGAGAATCACATAGAATCTAGCACATAGGAGGGGGCTTCAAAATGCTTGTGGAAAACATGTTGCTTTCCCACAAACTTTTTTTTTGTTTTTTTTAGGCATCCCTGCCCTCAGGTGGTGGGAGTAGGAGGCCCAGCCTTTGCTCGGTGGAGCTGGAATTGAACCTCCATCCCAGTGGGCCGCAGTCCCGCGCACAACCACTACGCCACTGGGGCTCAGCCCCGCCCCCCAAAACTTTTTGAGTCTTCTCATAATAACTGTTCAAGAAAAATGGCTTATTCAAATTCTTTCATTAACAGATACTTAAAAAAAAACCCCGAACTTGCTGTGTACCAGACCTGATCCTAAGCACTCTAGATCTAGCAGCGAATAAAGGAGATTAAAGGTTTACCCAAGGAACATATGGGGAAAACAAGTCAAAACATATCATTGATATGTTGTAAGTTGAAAGGAGAGAAAGTAAGAAAGAGGATATAAAATGTTGAAGGAGGGAATGAAACTGAAAAGGCCACTTCGGAAGGATGAGTTTTAGGAACAACAGTAGGTGAAAAAGGACTGCTAGAAAATCATAGGAACTTTAAGAAAAGGATCAAAATGTGAAGATAATGTTTCTTGAAATATTCTCCTCATCAGTTCTGAAGTTGTTTCCTTCCCCTGAATAATTCTGCACTCCATGTCAAAATGGTAGTTTTAGTTTGCTTTGGGGCCCCAAGTTCTGTCCCTTTCCAATGTTCTTTGGATTTGGAACAAAAAGAAGCCTGGAGGGGTTTGATTAGGGTGAGCTCCTTGTTGGGTGGGGACTGAAACAGCCCTTGTTCACGAGGAAAACAGCTCCTGGTCTCCCCCCTCTACCATAAGCTTACCTCTTAGAGAACCCCAAATCTCTCTCTTACCTTCCATCCATACTGTGGTGACCTGGCTCAGGCCCTGCTAATCTCAACCCAACTTCCCTGGCCTTTTTCTCACCAATGCATTTTCAATTTTCTTGAAACTTTCTCATAATAAACTCCCTGAAAAGTAAATCAAAATTACCCCTTTGGACAATTTAAACCAATGATCTACTCTGCAAAACCTTAACCTAATTCACAAGATGAAGTTTATAGAAAATTTGAAAGTGAGGTTAATTTCTATTAGTGTAAACATATCATTAAGCTATGGGTATGGGAATAATTAATAATCAATATAATCAATTCTATTCTCTTGTGTTATCTATATTTATATATGGTACACTTATTTATATGTTCACATATAAGTACCAAACCCAAATCAAACTCTCTGCCATTGAGTTGATGCCGACTTATAACAATCTCATACATCTATATAGTATTCATATTTATCATGAGTAAGAAATGACTATGGTATGACTCTCTTTGCCACAGTAATGCTATTACCATCATCATTGTCATCACCAGCTCCTTGAGTACTTCAGCAGTAGCATCTAATACCAAGGTTTATACTAGAGTGCTATAACCATTAAAGAATTACCAGAAACAAAAGCACAACTTAATATACCATAAGCAAAGCTGCAAATGTGAGCTGACCTCACTTACAATCACTGCAAATTCACAAACTCCCTGTGTGTGGCTGAGAGCAGCAGCTGGCGGCAGCAACAGGTGTCTCTGTCCCACTTGCACGCATGTATACCCACATGCAGTGGGCCATCCTGAGACCTGAAGGTCACGGACACAAAGGCATTCTTTTAACCTCAGGGAAACAGTAATTGCATCTCAGCTATGTGCAGATGTAGGAGGAGAGTGTGTGATGGAGCGATCACAAGACAGGAAGGATTGTGTAATCAAGTTGTGTTTCTATTAGTACATTTATTTGGTTGCTAGAGATAGGAATCAGCTCACTGTCATCTGGGATCATTAAGAAGAGCTGGTGATTCTTGCTATTTACCATGCCGAGCATGGCACGGGGAACAAGATAAGTGTGCAGTCAGTGCTTACAGAAGACATAGGGTGAGGGGCCAACCCTTGCCGGTGACTGATGCACATATGTCTTAAAAGACTGACTTAGGGGCTAAGCCCCGGTGGCGTAGTGGTTGTGTGCGGGACTGCAGCCCACTGGGATGGAGGTTCAATTCCAGCTCCACAGGAGCAAAGGCTGGGCCTCCTACTCCCACCACCAGAGGGCAGTGATGCCCCCCCCAAAAAAGACTGACTTGAACTAATAACTGTACTTTAAAACCAAAGGGAATTATTTTTAAACAAAAGAAAGACACAGGGAAATGAACCAGAAAGGAACAGGAAAAGAATTAATATGCTTGAGGACAACATCTGTTTAATCAATTTAAGTTGCTTTGACTTTCTAAACATTACTATATTTTGGACTTGCACTTAATTCTAGTCTTAATCAAAGAGCAATTAGTTGTTTTTTTAAATTAAACACTTTTGTTTCGGGGGCATCACTGCCCTCTGGTGGTGGGAGTAGGAGGCCCAGCCTTGCTGGTGGATTTGAATAAATTAAACACTTTTAATGGGGGCTCTTACAACTCTTATCACAATCCACACATACATCCATTGTGTCAAGCACACATTTGTACACGTTGTCAGCATCATTTTCAAAGCATTTTCTTTTTTTTTTTTTTGTGGGCATCACTGCTCTCTGGTGGTGGGAGTAGGAGGCTCAGCCCCACTGCTGGAATTGAACCTCTGTCCCAGTGGGCCGCAGTCCCGCGCACAACCACTACGCCACCGGGGCTCAGCCCCAAAGCATTTTCTTTTATTAGGAATTTTATTTTCTGCATCATTGCCCTGGTGGGCGTAAGAAGCCTAGCCATGCTCCTGGAGAACTGTTGCTGGATTTGAACTGTCAACCCTGTGAGCTGCAGCCCTGCACACAACCACTGTGCCACCAGAAATTTTTGTTTTGTTTTTGTTTTTTTTTTGGGGGGGGGAGCATCAGTGTCCCCTGTTGGCAGGAGTAGGAGGCACAGCCTTGCTCCTGGAGAGCGTTGCTGGATTTGAACCTCCATCCCAGTGGGCCACAGTCTCGTGCACAACCACACCACTGGGGCTCAGCCCAGGAATTTTTATTATAATAGAATTTCCAGCATTTTCTTTCTACTTGAGCCCTTGATATCAGCTCATTTCCCCTCCCTCCCCCATCTTCCCTCCCTTAATGAATTATAAATGATTATTTTCATATCTCACATCCTTCACAGTCCTCCTTCACCTACTTTTCTGTTTTTCATCCCCCTGGGAGGGGTTATAGGTCGATCCTTGTGATTTATTTCCTCCCCACCCCACCCCACCATCCTGTTCCCCTCCTGGTATCTCTATTTGCATTATTGGTCCTAAGGGATTTATCTGTTCTAGAGTCCCTGTGTTGTCGGCTCTTATCTGTAGCAGTGTACATGTTCTGGGCTAGTCTGATTTATAGGGTAGAATTGAGGTCATGAAAGTTGGGGGGGGGGAAGCATTAAAGAAGTAGAGGAAACGTGTCTGTTTCATCAGTGCCATATTGTGCCCTCAGTGACTTGACTCTTTCTTGTCACCCTTCTGTAAGGGGACGTGTTAGAGTTTTCTAGAGAAACAAAACCAGGACACTATAATTCTTTATATTTGTATGATAAAAAGATATCTAACATAAGAAATAAACAGTTAGCTAATCTATAAAGGAGTACAAATGGCTCAGTGCCACTCACTTCCGTGAGACAGCTAGTACACTGGCAGTCCTTCAAGTCTTGAGGGTTGCCGAGCAATCCTCTGTAGAGCAATTCAGGCTGTCCGACCGCAAGCAGCAAATAGCAAGGCAGGTCACCAACATTCAGCCAGATGACGGGGTCCAACAGTCCCCAGATCAAGAGATGTATATTTCAGGCGTGATGCGAAGCAGGGCTTTAAGGAACCTCAACTCACAGCGAGACAGTCCACGGATTAGATATTCCTTGGGTAATTGCAGATTGAGGCACAGGACAAGCAAGACAGCTGGCTGGTCCAAAGATCCAAGAGCAAGAAAGAAAGGGCAAGACTCGCGGAGCCATTTATATCTCTGCCCTTCAATTGATCTCACACGTGTTCATTAGCCATGTTGTCAAAACGAACCTACTTACCTTCTTTCACAATGTTGGCCCAAGAAACTTATTGCAAGGGATGTCCAGTTGTCTACAGATGGGTTTTGGGTCTCTACCTTGCATGCCCTCCCCTCACATTCACATTGCTATGATTTTTTTTTTGTTGTTGTTCTGGGTCTTAAATTACTGATACCTGATCCCATCGACACCTTGGGATTACACAGGCTGGTGTGAATCTTTCATATGGGCTTTGTTGCTTCTCAGCTGGATGTCAATTTATCTTCAAGCCTTTAAGATACAGATGCTGTATCTTTGATAGCCAGGCACCATTACAGAATGCTAGATTATAGAACAAAGTGTTCTTGTGTTGAGGGAGCAACTGAGTGGAGGCCCAATGGCCATCTACTACCTTAATACTTAACCTACAAGTGCATAGATCTATTTCCTTATCGGTATATATAAATATATTTACATGTGTACATGCCTCTATTTAGACCTCTCAATGCCCTTTGCCTCCTAGTTCTTCTCTCAATTTCCTTTAACTTTTCTCTTGTCCCACCCTCATGTTTGGCCTTCAGTCAGATTTAGTAATTCCTCACTGTTACATTGCCCTTGATTAACACCCATTAGGCATCCTATGTTCTTCTCTCCATCGATTTTTTTTCTCTCCATCGATTTTAGTTCACTTATTCCCTTGGCCCTGGGTTTTTTGACTTCCTTTCTCACACTTTTCCTTCTCCAGTGTCCCCCAGGAACTGTTGGTGGCTTTGTTTTCATCTCCGAATTGTAAATTGAACAATGAGTTCTTATGACATGGCCCTGCTTAATTTCACCCTCATGAAGAGATCACCAAAGATGAGTACTATACCAAAGTGTGACCAAGAAACTAGAAGGTGCCTGGCAATCAAAAAAAATAGCATCTGGGGGTCTTAAAGCCTTGTCTTCAAACAAGCAGCTGAGGCATCAAGTAAGTTCATGTGGAATAAGTACTCCATCGGCCTGTGTGAGCCAACGATTAAAATGAAATCCAAAGGGAGGAAGGGCATCCGAGCTTACATTATGAAAACCTAGTTTGTAGAAGGTTATGGATCACAGTGGAAGCCCCAGATACATTTGCAAGGCCCACATGTATCTGGTGGCTCTCATCTGATATAGTTGAGGGATCTGAACAGCCTTGTTGTAACATAGAGAGCATTATAAAGTCAGTTGTCTAAGAAATATGTTAAATATAATAGCTTATCCTTTGATCTCTCTTTTGACCAATTGAAGTTGTTTCAGTTTTTAAAAATGTGAAAGGGAAATGCATGTGGAAGAAGCCTCTGGTGACTGCCTTTTGAACATAGACCAGGGAAGTGAATAGTCTTGCTATCATGCAGAATGCATTGGAAAGCAGACGACTGCAGACACAGGCTAACATGTAGTGTCTTATCATTTGATCTTCCACTGAATCCATTTTAAATTTGTTCGAGTGCTAATATTTTATGCTTTCTTTCCACTTGAGGTTTTTCTTTTGTTGTTGCTAGTTGGTTTTTAGAAAATGTTTTTCTGTACATGAAATCCATTTCCTGTGAGGTAAATCTATAGAGGCAGTAACTGGCTTAATTGTTCCTTGGGGGTCACAGCAGGGAAAGTTGCAATGAGTCCAATAACAAAACTTATTGTGGTGATAATTGTATAACTCTTTCCAAGATGATTAAAGTATTGAATTGCATATGTGAATTATATGCCATTAAAACTGATAAAATAATATATAAAATTCTTTAGCGGTCAAAATCTTCAATAGAAGGATGAAACAGGACAGGAAATATAATGTGCTTATTTTAAGAATAAAATTATCTTTCAACTCGAGAAATGAAAAGATTTTGACCCTATCTCAGTTGCATTTCCCAACTATAAATACAGGGTGATAAATACAGAATGGTTACAACTTCATAGCTCAGGAAGCAGTGTTTAAAATATAGAAAAATGGGCTGAGCCTCGGTGGTGTAGTGGTTGTGCGCGGGACTGCAGCCCACTGGGATGGAGATTCGATTCCAGCTCCACGGAGCAAAGGCTGGGCCTCCTACTCCCAGCACCAGAGGGCAGTGATGCCCCCCCCCCCAAAAAAAAATAAAATAAAATATAGAAAAACTTTCAGTTAATTCTTTTTTTTCCAGTTAATTCTTTGTGAATAAAAGACTATGGATATTTCCTTCCTGGAGGTAAAGGTTAAACAGCGAAATGCATTGTCCATGACATGTCATCAGGAGATACACAGCCGCTGGAGAAGGACCTCCTGGTAAAGTGAAAAGGAGGACGGCCCTCAGGGAGATGGACTGGCACCGTGCTGCACCACGAGCTGCCACGTGGGAACCGTGTGCAGACGCCGCAGGAGCAGGCAGTGCTTCCTTCTGTGGCACACAAGGTTCCTAGGGGTTGGCAGCAGCTTGGCGGCAGCGAACAACAAGGATAACAATTATGGCTTCTGGTTTCCGTTGACGGTAACTTGTTAGATATTTAATATGATGGCTATTGTCCTTCATATGACATTTATTATAAGACCTGTCATACACACAGACAGTATGTATATACTAATGAAGATTCATGTTACATGCTCCTTTAAGGATTTCAGAGATTGACTAAGTAAACTGCATCTATTTATATATAAATTTATATTTACACATAAAACATGTGAAATACAGACTATGGAAAGATGACGCTCCTGCTTAGAATTTCATTCTAGGTCACCCATTTCACTAGGAATCTGGCCTCCTGATCCCATGTCGCGTCCTCAGAGCAGCCCCCTTCGTAATCTGTGCAAGTCTCCACTGAAGGGGCAGTTCCTGGAGGGAGGGGGTTGTGTGTAAAGGATGAGCTGGAAAACACTGGGTATGGAGGAAGCAAAATAGATTTATTTGTATTTGCCGTGAAGGTTATCGCCTTATTTTAGACACGTTCTTCTGTCGTTCCTGTCTGGTCAAAACACTGAAGGATGTCTGCTCTCTTGGCGAATTGCTGAGCCAGGGTGCCTGTGATGTCTGGAGAGTCTTTCAGCCCGGCTTGCAGGAGGAACGCGACGCACGGCACGTGCTGGCCTGCACAGGCCAGATGCAGAGCTGAGAGAAGACATGGCACACGTGGCCTTGGAGCAGCCCTCCTCCCGTGCGAGACGGATTGCTCTTTTCAAGGATAACGGGTCTTTTGACCCTATAGCTTTTGTCTCGCCACAGTTCATCCCTGTGACTTTGCCTGTACTGGACCAAAAATGTAACCTGGCATTTTAACCAGGATGATTTGAGAATGTTCTTAAAGGCCATGAAGCCAAGCAGGAAGAACTGCAGGAAACTGGTCTGAAACAACAAAGCAAATGAGTAAGAAACAGGAGACTGCTTCTTCTCATGCTCATTGCTGTGTGTGAGTCACACAAGATTTAAACGCTTTGTTGTGTTTTCTCCGAGTTGTGTGAATTCTCTTTGTGAGTGAAAAATATGACCCCTGTGAATAATAATGATGTGACAGAAAGGAAAGCTTCAGCCAAACATTCCCAATCGGTGTGTAGAAACAAGTGCTGAGGATTTTGGGGGCACAGAGACTACTCCTGGGCCTATTAGCCAGGGTCCAGGAGAAAGTCTCGTGCCCCTCCTTGGAGTTTGCAGTGGTCTTTGCCAGCTCTTAATGAGGAATGAATTCTCTGTGAATCTCTGCAGCATCATAAAAATGGCCACTGGCTCAAAGAAGTTTTATTATTACTAGAGGCTTTTTTCTAAACTCTAAGTCTGAAAAACTAATTCTGAGTCCTCAATTTAAAAAAATTATACACACCATAGGTCCTAAATATATGCCAAAGTGGATAATATGTGTTGGATATATCTATTAAGTACCCAGATAGCTGGTATATCATGAATCAAGAAAGAAAATGTTTACATATATGTTACATATATAGTAGCTTTTATACTAATATAGAATAAATTTATGATTATAACAAATTAGATATAATAAAAATTTTAAGAATAATAGGCATACTGAGGAGTAGCCATCAATCAAACAAAACTCAAACTCACTTCCATGGAGTGGATGCAGCACAATGCAGAAGTGCCCCTGTGAATTCCGGGACTTTAACTACTTATGTGTTTCTCCTGTGGAGTAGCTGGTGGTTTGAATTGCTGACCTCATGGATGGCAGCCCACTGTTCCTTAGTCATCACTATTGATATGGTAATATCGCTTTAGAAACAGAGGGAATGCTGCTGAACTACTAGGAGAACAATACTAAAACCATCATGTGAATATACAAGTCCATGTGTTGTTGACATTTAATTTACTATAGTTCTCAAGGCAGATGCAAAAAAGACGTCTCACCTGATCGATGTCTTTTGTCCTTAGAGTTGATATCAGCACCCAAAAATAAGAGAGTTTGAACGGTACTTGTATGTCCTTCCTGAATGTTGGAAATAAATTTGTCATCACTGTGATGAAGACAAAAGCAAATTTTAAAACATAAAATGAAGTGCGCATGCACACCCCTGGCCCACCCCCACCCCCACACACCCCCATCAAGCCGATTCCTGCTCAGAGCAACCCTGGAGGACAGAAGAGAAGTCCCAAGTGCTCTCTAGAATGGAACTTTTGTTGCGAATAGAAAAGTCTCATCTTTCTCCCTCGGTGTGGCTGTCATAGGTATATTAAGTACTTTAAAAACCTGAATATTTGTATCTCAAGGAAATTTATGTATTCAATCACAAATCATTAAATATTTGGGTGACAATTAGAAAACTAAAGATGATCAGTTTTATAAGGTAAAATATTGACCAGCATAGTTTCCATAATTATAAGGCACATATATCTTGTGAAATATGCAGAACACACAATTCCAAAATTTCCCAAGTGTATTTTATACTCTTTGCTCAAAATTAAAAAAAAATTTATTTTTATTATTAGTCCTTTTTAAAGTCATTTATTGGGGGTTCGTACAACTCTTATCACAATCCATCCATCCATATATTGTGTTAAGCACATTTGTACATGTTGCCATCATCATTCTCAAAACATTTGCTTTCTACTTGAGCCCTTGGTATCAGCTCATTTCTTCCCTCCCTTCCCACACCCTCCCTCATGAGCCCTTGATAATTTATAAATTATTAGTGTTTTGTCATGTCTTACACTGTCCGATGTCTCCCTTCACCCACATTTCTGTTGTCTACCTCCCAGGGAGGGGGTTGTATGTAGATCCTTGTAATCAGTTCCCTCTTTCTACCCCAACTTCCCTCCACCCTCCCAGCATTGCCACTCTCACCACTAGTCCTGAAGGGATCGTCTGTCTTGGATTCCCTGCGTTTTCAGTTTCTATCTGTACTGGTGTACATCCTCTGGTCTAAATGGATTTGTAAAGTAGAATTGGGATCGTGATAGTTGGGGGTGGGGTGGGAACATTAAAGAACTAGAGAAAAAGTTGTATGTTCCATCATTGCTACAATGCACCCTGACTGGGTTGAGAATTCATTCCCTACCCTTTCAAATAATGAATTTGAAGGTATAGCTCAATGAAAAAGAAATTGAAACTATTTTATAGCAGCTTTAAATAGCTTTTGATGTTTTTTTTGGGGGGGGGCATCACTGCTCTCTGGTGGGAGTAGGAGGCCCAGCCTTGCTCCTAAAGAGCTGCTCCTGGATTTGAACTCCCAAGCCAATGGGCCGCAGTCCCGCACACAACCACTACACCACTGGGGCACAGCTCTTGTTAGTTTTTCCAATGTTATACTTCCTTTCTGAATTCTTCATAAAATAGTTAAGTTTAAAGTATATATTTTTTTTTTTTGGGCATCACTGCTCTCTGGTGGTGGGAGTAGGAGGCCCAGCCCCACTGCTGGAATTGAACCTCCGTCCCAGTGGGCCGCAGTCCCGTGCACAACCACTACACCACCGGGGCTCAGCCCAGTTTAAAGTATTTTTAATGAACTGATTAATGGGGGAAAGAATTAAACACATATGTAGAGACTTCACAATGAAAAATTATGCATATCAAAAAGACACTAACTTTTTTTTTAATTTTTTAAATTTCATTTTGGGGCATCACTGCTCTCCAGTGGTGGGAGTAGGAGGCCCAGCCCCACTGCTGGAATTGAACCTCCGTCCCAGTGGGCCGCAGTACCGTGCACAACCACTACACCACTGGGGCTCAGCCCAAGACACTAACTTTTTAAAGGTAGAAAAGTGAGGGGAAAAACCCTGAGTTACAGAAAAGTCCAATTTATTTATTTATTTAGGCATCACTGCCCTCTGGTGATGGGAGTAGGAGGCCCAGCCTTTGCTCCTGGGAGCCGGAATCGAACCTCCATCCCAGTGGGCCGCAGTCCCGTGCACAACCACTATGCTACCGGGGCTCAGCCCTCAATTTATTTATTTAATGAAAAAACAGAATGAAAAAAAAAATACCCCCCCCCCCAACAAAAAACAAAAACAAAACAAACAGCATTATGTGGTGACTCACAAAAGGCTTGGAAAGCAGTGGTTCCACATGGCTTGTCAGTTAACAGGAGAGGGGAAAAAAACACACACACATACATACATGCACACGCATATATCACAAACATTTTAAAAGTTTTCCAACAGTACAATAAATCTACAACAAACACAAATTTAGAATTACTTACAATGCTTCCTACAGAATCAACTTTCTTAATACAAAAGATGCTCATCTTGGGAGTATATGTATATATATATATTTTTTGTTTGTTTTTTAGTGGTTTACTGTTGACTTACTTTTAAATATATTACCATTACTACATGCAACTGGATGTCCAGCTGCCTACAGGTGGGCATTGGGTCTACACTCCAAGGCCTGACATTGGGTATGGTTTTATTCTGGGTCTTACGTGCCTGATTCCTTCATGATCACACAGGCCAGTGTGCTTCTTCCATGTGGAATTTGTTGCTTCTAAGCTACATAGCTGCTTGTTTATCTTCAAGTCTTTAAGACCCCAGATGCTATATCTTTTGATAGCTGGGCACCATCAGCTTTCTTCACCACATTTGCTTATGTACCCAGTTAGTCTTCAGCAATCATGTTGGAAAGGTGAGCATCATGGCATGCCAGTTTCATAGAACAAGTGTTCTTGCACTGAGGGAGTACTTGAGTGGAGGCCTAATGTCCATATGCTATCTTAATACTTAACCTATAAATATATGCACATAGATCTATTTTCTGATCATCATATAAAATATATTTACATATGTACATTCCTGGATCTAGACCTTTATAAATGCCCTTTGCCTCCTAGTTCTTTCCTCTATTTCCTTTTACTTTCCTCTTGCTCAGTCTTCATTTGGGTTTCAATAATGTCTCTCAGTTACATTGCCCTTGATCAAGCCCTATCAGGCCTCCTACACCCTCCTCACCACTACTTTTGGTTCACTTGTTCCCTTGACCCTGGGTTTACTAACATCACTTCCTTTCCCCCACCTCTCCCTCTCCCATGTCTCCCTGTAACTGCTGGTTCCACTGTTTTCTCCTTCAGATTGTTCAGTCCACCTATCTTATTGAGTAGACCTGCAGAGATAATCTGCACAAAAGTAAGACAGTATCCCCCCCCCCCCCCCCCCAAAAAAAAGAAGAAGAAGGCAAAAAAGGGCTGAGCCCCGGTGGCGTAGTGGTTGTGCGCGAGACTGTGGCCCACTGGGACAGAGGTTCGATTCCAGCAGTGAGGCTGGGCCTCCTACTCCCACCACCGGAGAGCAGTGATGCCCCCCCCCCCCCCCCCCCCAAAAAAAAAGATACTTTAAAGAAATCCTGGTAGTGCGACAGGTTCAATGCTGGGCTGCTAACCACAAAGTTGGCAGTTCAAGCCCACCCTCAGTTTTGCAGGGGAAACATGAGGCTTCTTTCTGAACCAGTAAATATTTATAGTCTCAGACACACTAAGGAACAGTTCTGCTCTGTCCCATCGCTGTAAATCGGAGTTGACTTGATAGTAGTGAATCTGGTTTAAATAAGTAGACATTAGAGAAGCCAATAAGTGTAATTCTCTTGTCCTGGTTAAAGAGATCCTAGCAAAAATCCTCATAACTGGACTAGTTGGTAACATCACGATAAATGGAGAAGAGACTCAAGTTGTCAAGAATTTCATCTTACTTGAATCCATAATCAATGCTCATAGAAACAGCAGTCAAGACATCAAACAATATATTGCCTTGGGAAAACCTGCACAAGATGTCTTTAAAGTTTTGAAAAGCAGGGATGTTATTTTGAAGACAAAGAGGTGGCTGACCAAAGTACTTTCAATTGCCTCATGCATGTGAAAGGTGGACACAGAATAAGAAAGACTGAGGAGACAGTGATGCGTTTGAACTACGGTGCTGAAGAAGAATATTCAACGTGCCACGGACTGTCAAAAGAACGACCAAATCTGTTTTAGAAGAAGTACAGCCGGAATGCTCCTTAGAGGCAAGGCCGGTGAGACTTACTCTCACTTCCTTTGGACATGCTATCAGGAGAGAGCAGTCCCTAGAGAAAAGCAGTGAGCTGGGTAAAGTAGAGGGGCAACAATAAAAGAGGGCAGCCTTCGGCAATGGATTGGCACAGTGGCTGCTGCAACAGTGGGTTCACACATACGAACGGTTGTGAAGCGCTCTCACGACGAGCAGTGTTTTGCTGTGGGCCACACGGGGTCGCTAGGTGTCAGAACGGATGAGGTGGCACATAACAGCCAGAACTCTTAGAAAGCGACCGGGATAGGAAAGCTAAGAACTTCATACAATGGACCACTATGGCTTCAAATAGCATGATTCCTGAAGCAAAGAGGAAAAGAAAAAGCAGATGGGGAAGAACCTACCTCTCAGGCATTGTGTGAAATTGCAAAATAAAGATTGCCCTTTCCTCCCATTTCCACCTAGAAACAGGTAAGTTCAGTGTTTTATTTAAAGGGTTACAGGGCCTCGGAATCACGGCAAGTTCTGAAGCACATGAAGGGTAATTTCTACACTGAACCCAAACCGAACTCCATTGCTGTGGCGTAAATCTGACTCACAGCCCCCCTGTTGGGCAGACCAGAGCTGCCCGCCCCTGTGCCTTTCCAAGAAGACAACTCTTTATGGGAGTATAAAGTCTCATCTTTCCTCCATGGAGTGGCTCGCACATTCAAACAGCTTACCTGTGGAGCGGCCTAAGGAGTCATCCGCTACACCACCAGGGCTTCTTTCTTGCACAGAGATGGAGCCAGAGAAACCAGAGCCACACTACAGAGAACCCATCTCTAAATGAGGAGGCAGAGATGCCGTCGTAAACGAAACAAACCTTAGCTGCACAGTGCAGAGCTGTGAGATGGCTTGATGCTTCTCTCGTATCAACGTCAATGCCAAGGTCAGAGACCAAGAATCTGATGGCTTCGTTCTGGCCAGTGACGGCTGCCCTATGCACAGCCTGGGCTCCTAGAGTATCCTGGGCTGAAACGCAAGCCTGGTAGAGCGAGGAGCAGTTGGAAAGAAAGAGAAGTTAAAAAACTGGGTCCACGAACCTCTGAACATTCTGGCAAAACCTGTGTTATCTAAGTACTTTTTCTCGGTGGAGAATTCATAGCTTTTGTTAGATTTTAAAATTTTATTATTAATCATTTTATTGGGAGCTCTTACAGATATAACATTCCTTAATTCAATTAGATTAAGGCTAATGGTACAATTGTTACCAAAATCAGTTTCCAAATATTTTCTTTCTTTCTTTTTTTGAGGGGGGGCATCATTGCCCTCTGGTGGTCGTGGGAGCGACCCAGCACTGCTTCTGAGAGCCGCCGTTGGACTTGAACTGCCAAGCCCGCGGACTGCAGTCCCGCACTCAACCACTTATGCCACCAGGCGTCAGCCCTATTTTCTTTCTTTTTGAACAGTTTGATATCTTCTTTCCCCCCTCCCTCCTACACTCGACTCCCCAGGAACTCTTATTATTCATTTTTTTATTGTTTGTATATTTTTGGCCATATTTTACCCCACTCAATAGATCCACTCGCCTATAATTCTGTTATTCATTCCCCTCAAGTGGCGCCATATAGTCATCCTTGCTATCAGCTCCCCCTGTCCCCCTTTCCTCTTCCCCTTCCCATATCCTCCAGTCAGATTTTAAAGGATTTTCTTATGCTGCTCCCTCACCGCCAAATGGCTAAGATTTACTAACCTTGACTCCAGGGCTAAAAGGACAGTCGGCAGGGACAACTCATGACAGACCACACCCTGCCCACTGCCAGAGTGGATTCTGATTCATAGCCACCCTACAGGACGGGGTGGAACTGCTCCTGTGCGTTCCCCAGACCGTAACTCTTGATAAAAGTAGGAAGCTCCTTCTTTCTCCCAAGGTGTGGGTGGTGGTTTTGAACTGCTGACCATGAGGTTAGCAAGCCAACTTGTAATCAATGTGTACTGAATATTTACTTTGTTGACTGCTTGATGTGCATTAAATTACTTAACCCTTTTTGGGAAATCCCTGAGGAACTCTGTGGTTGGCTATGAGGTAAGGGTCAGTCCGCTGATATCAACCTGACAGTTCAAACCCACCTGCTATCTGCTGCCATAAAATTTTGCAGTCTCAGAAACCCGAGAGAGGGTTGCTATGCGTTAGAATCAACTCAAGGCAGTGAGTTATTTTTAAGTAGGTAAAATGGAGTCCCTGAGTGGTGCAAATGGTTAATGCTGACAGGTTGAAGGTTCAAGTCCATCCACAGGCACTTCAGAAGATCTAGCAGTCTGCTCTTGAAAAGACCATCCAGTGAGACCCTATGCAGCACAGTTCTACTCTGACACACATGGGGTCACCAATGATACCATAAATGTTTCCCTCCCATGTTTTTGCTCACACTCATCACCCATCTCCCCCTTCCCTCTCCCTCCAAAGACTTTGGTGCACGTCCCTTTCTTCATTCAAACTTGCCAATCAGGGAAGACACACAAAATTCTCCCAAATCTGGTCACAAGCCCCTCCCCCGAGAGCATATGTGTCAGATTTCTTTGTCTCCTGGGGCCATTCTCCTCCAGTTCTTGACATAGCCCTGCAACTGCACTTCCCAATAAAGTCTGTTATTTCAAAAAAAAAAAGTTTGTTATTTGATACCTGCCTTTTGACTCCATCCTCATTCCATCAATATTGAGTCGGAATTCGTGACAAGTGGCAAACAATTTGTATGATAACTCCCTGAAGATATCATTTATCTTCATTTTATAGATGGGAACCCCCATGCTTAGAGTGAGCAAGACATCCATACCAGGAATTGGCAGAGGTGGGCTTTCACCCTAGGATCTGAATAACTATGCTTTCTGCTTCTCCTATGATATAAAATGTACAGGAATAATCAAAGAAATAAGACAAGAATTATACCTTATGGTTTTCAAGGAGCAGTCTTGCTACATTGATGTGGCCAAACTGAATTGCATCCATAAAGGGTGTAACACCACACTTGTCTCTGCAGTCTGGTTCATACTGGCACCTGGAGCCCAAACCCCAAAACAACAGAGGTGAGAACACACACCAGTTCAAACCAGTTGACACTTGCTCACCTGCAAGTAAGCGGGTTACGTACAAGCTTTACAAATGATCTGTGACAATCAGGAGTTCTCTCCCTCTCCCCCCATCAGTGTCCAAACTTAGCCCTAGCTGTCTAAGCATATGATATATTTCCCCAGAAAAACTGTTCTTTGAATCTTTTCTATGTCATCAAAAAAAGAAAAGAAAAAATTAATTAAATTAAAAAGAATTGTTTTAGGTGGAAGTTTAAATCGAAATTTCTATACAACTTGTGTGTATGGCATTGGTTATATATATATATATTAGGCATCACTGCCCTCAGGTGGTGGGAGTAGGAAGCCCATGGTTACATATTTTTTATGATGTCACAACTCTTCATTTCTTTTGTTTTCCATTTCCATTAATCTAGATTCTCTGACCCCCTTTAGCTTCTTCTCTTTGTTTTTTGGATAAATGATGACTGTTTGCTCTCATCTTTGGTACAACTGAGTAGCTTAAGGCAACGCTTCACAAAGTTGGCGTTCCCCCTCCATGCTCCCCCTCCCTCCAATGGGTGCTGGAATTGCTGGAAGGATCTCAACCAACTGCAAAAGCAGATACCTACATTTTATCCCAGATACTTGCCCTAGGGGAACTAAGCACTTTTTTTCTTTTCTAAACTTGGGATGGTAGGCCAAATAAGTTTGGGAGCCTATGGTTGAAGGGAACACCGTATTCATGGTTGACATTATTCTAGAAGCAATATGCTCTCTGGATGAAAGTGAACCATCGTGAGTGGCTTAAGTTCCAAGAATATTTGGGGGTTAGAAAATTTGGAGGATTCCGATCAGGTCAGAAAGTCTGGACATTTTAGGAAGCTGAGGTTTGTTTTGAGTTTTCCTTTCATTGTTTTATTGTGTCCTTGGTTGGAATGGGTGGTAGTGATAGCCGGGCACCTCCGAGTTCTTTTGCTCTCAGGTAAGGAGAGGCTGCAGATCTCTTGGACCATTAACCCATCAGTCCTGCAGACTATTTCCTTCATTGGGCTTTTGGCTTCCTTCACTCTTTTTTGTCTTGAAAGGGAAGAAACTATGGTGGGATCTCATGATTGCTCCTAAGCTTGTGAGAGCTCAGGTACTTCTCACCAAACAAGGACACAAAGCATTATATTTATGAGCTGTGGGATGCCAATTGACTGAGCTGTTCGCAAGGTCTTCGGTTATATCTTGGTGGTATTTGTAACTGTCTCCACTGTGAAGCTTAAAATATATGCACTTTACATACCCATGTTACATATTTAGAGGCTTTTTCCAGCTTACTTGAAGTGTCCACTTTATCATGCTCTCTTTTATCAGCCCCTTGCCTATTCTTTCCATTGTGATGGTGGATCTAGAATTTCTACTTCACTAGTGTGAACCATCACTTTTTCTAAATTTCCTAGAGTCCTCCTCAAAAACCCAAACAAACCCACACAAAAAACCCACTGTCATTGTCAATGCTGACTCATAGAGACCCCCTCTGGGTTTTCAAGACTAAAACTTTTTTTTTTTGGGCATCACTGCTCTCCGGTGGTGGGAGTAGGAGGCCCAACCCCACTGCTGGAATTGAACCTCCGTCCCAGTGGGCCGCAGTCCCGCGCACAACCACTACACCACCAGGGCTCAGCCCTCAAGACTAAAACTTTTTACGGGTGTAGAAAACTCCATCTTTTTCCTGTGAACCTGCTGGTGCTTTTGAACTGCTCACGATGTAGATCACAGCTCAATTCATAACTACCAAACCATCTTGACTCCTTGGGAGCCCTCCTGGCAGCATATTAACTATATCCCTGGTCCTTGCCATAAAACTAAATCATGGGCTGAGCCCCGGTGGCGTAAGTGGTTGAGTGCGGGACTGCGGTCTGCGGGCTTGGCGGTTCAAATCCAGCAGCGGCTCTCAGGAGCAGCGCTGGGTAACGCCCATGACCACCAGAGGGCAGTGATGCCCCCCAAAACAAAAACAACAAAAAATTAATCATGTTCTAGGTGAGGTCTTGCTTGCTTTATAATAGTAAAGTATTATAAACACTTTACAATCTCCCTAACTACTAATGAGCATTATAGTTTTTAATGGGCACAAAGCATGTGCTTTATGGGGGAAATAATTGCCCTCTGAGAGACCCAAAACACTTATTGCTTACACTGGTGAGGCAAAAGAGGAAGGATTTTACACTGATGCTAATAAATCTAGAATAGCCTACCAGGAGATGGTAATATGCCCTAAGAAGGTAAGCCATAAGTAGTGTCTGTGCCTGCTGAAGGACTTTCTCCCTTATTACTTCCTTCCACTATTTTCTTTCTTTTCTAGAATTATAAGATAAAGGGAGTTTTCACAAGAGTTTGAAGCCCCTTCATACACCTTGCTTGTCATGTAACCGTCTAGCTTGCTAACATAGTAAGGAGATGAATTTTTATTCATAGGGATATTCAGTTTTGTCAGTACCATTTGTTAAGAGGTTGTTTCTTCCTCATTGAATGATCTTCCATCCCTTGTCAAAGATCAGCTAGATGGATTAACTTCTCGATTTGGAATTCTATTCCATTAGTCTGTATGTCTGTTATTGGTAGGCTGTTTTGATTAGCATGGATATACAGTATGCTTTGAGACATGGAAATTAGGGGCCTCCTACTTTGTTGTTCTTTAATATTGCGTGTGCTATTCGGGACCTCCTGTCTTTCCATATAGGAGATTAGTTTTTTCATTTCATTAAAGAGTGCTGTTGGGATATGGATCAGGATTAAATTATATCTATAGATCATTTTTGGTAGTATTGACATTTTCACAATGTCAGGCCCTCTGTTTTCCCATTTATGTAAATGTCTTCTGGTGTCTTTCAGTAGTGATTTATGGTTTTACTTGCATAAGTCTTATGCTCTGTGCTCACGTTGATTGCAGAGACTTTTTCTTTTAGGGGGCTATGAAAAACGGTATTGATTACTTGATTTAAGTTTCAGCTGTTCTTGTTAGTGTAGAAGAGTGCAACTGACTTTTGTGTTGATCTTGGACCATGTCACTTTGCCGAATCCGTCGCTTAGGTCCAGTACTTCCTTACGGAGTCTCTGAGATCATGTCATCTATGAATAAGGAGTTTTACTTCTTCCTTTCCAGTTCACATTATTGTCCCACCTCCTTATTGTTCCGACTAGAAGTTGCAACACAATATTGAACAGGCGTGGCAATAAAGGGCATCCTTGTCTTGTTTCTGTACTATAAGGGGAATGCCCTCAATCTTGCTCTGTTCACTTTGCTTATATGGCTTTACTTAGGTGGAATTCACCTTCTATTGCTATTTTGCTGAAAGTTTTGATCAGAAAAGGATGTTGGATTTTATCAAATATCTTTTCTGTGGCTATTGAGATGATCACATCCTTCTTTATTTTTATTTATATGGTGAACTATATTCACTGATTTTCTAATATTGAACAACCCATACATCCTGGGTACAAATCCCACTTGATTCACAATGTGTTATATTTTTTATATACTGTTGAATTCTGTTGGCAAGAATATTGTTGAGAATATTTGCATCATAGCCAGGCAAAATAATTTTCTTTTCAGTAGTGACTTTTCCTGGCTTTATATCAGGGTTATGCTGACTTTATAGGATTTGGGGAGATTCTTTTCTATGTTCTGGGACAGTTTATTTGAAGCAGTATAAAGTCTTCATAAATGTTTGCAGAAGTCTCTAATGAAACTGTCTAGGCTGAGTTTTTTATTCCTGTCATTGGGAGACTTTGTTTGTTTTTGATACCTGTAATTTTTGTTAAGAGTGTTCAAAATCTTTATAGATGTTCAACATGTCTATAGATGTAATTTTAGAGAGATAATATGTTTCTAGATTCTGTTCATTTCTTCTAGGTTTTCAGATTTTGAGTTTTCATAGTATTTTGTTATGGTCCTTTCGAATCTCATTTGATTCTGTTATGATGTCACCCACCTTATTTTGGGTATTTATGTATTTTTTTCTGCCCTGGCCTGTCAGTTTTACTAACCCTCTCAAAGACTCAACTTCTAATGTTGTTTTGTTTTCTGATTTCTTTCTTTCTTTTTTGACTTTTGTTATTTTATTTTTACCTTCCCCCCTGGTAACTGTGGACTTCTTTGGCAGCTTATTTGTTCATGGAGCCTTCGTGGGGGAGTGGGTTATGTGTTGAGCTGCTAACCATAAGATCAGCAGTTCGACCCCAACAGATGCTTCATGGAGAAAAGATGAAGTTTCCTGTTCCTGTTTATAGCCTTAGAAACCAAAAGAAGCAGCTCTAGCATGTCCTTCAGAGTCATTATGAGTCAAACAAACTCAATGGCATGGCTTTAGAGGGTGGTTTTTTTTCAAGTTGTAGGGACATTGCTTTATCCCTTTCCTATATATCTATTTATTGCTCTTATTTCTTCTCTGGGCATTGGTTTTACTGTGTCTCAAGGATGTTAGTATGTTGTATTTTCATTATTGTTAGATTCTAAGAATTAAAAAAATTTCATTTTGAATTTCCTTCATTATCCAATATTTAAAGTAAGGTGTGATTCTGTTTCCATGTACTTATTTTTCCATACTTTTTCTGTTATTGATTTCTAGTTTTAGAACATTATTAAAAAAAACATTTTTTTTTTTTTTTGCTTTATAACAGGGTCCTCAAACTTTTTAAACAGGGGACCAGTTCATTGTCCCTCAGACCATTGGAAGGCCAGAGTATAGTTAAAAAAACTAACAAACTATGAACAAATTCACTGCTGGCCCAGGATGAGTTGACTGTTATAAGCAGAATAGGTAGTGGTGGCAAAAACACTTGGCTGACTGGATAAATGTCCTCGTGGGCCGCATGTGGCCTGGGCTGTAGTTTGAGGAACCCCTGCTTTATAGCATTCTGCTCAGAGAAGATATTTGTATTAGTTTGGTTTTTTTAAAAAACATATTGAGGCTTGCCTTGTGACCTCCATGGTCTATTATGGAGACTTTTCCATCTTATTTATCAAATGACACATGTCATGTCACCAGTTTCACATGCTTGGCATCCGTGCAAATCATTTGCTTTGAAGCCAGTCTTGTTACCATTCTTCCCATAATCAATCTAGTTCCCAAATCTGTCAATTCTGCATACAAAATCTTTAAAAAACCTGTATCCTTCTCTTCATCCCCACTTTTACCCTTTTAGAACAAGTAAACAGCCATATCAATAAGTAACAGCCTCATAGTTGTTTGTTTTATCCCAGCAACTGTCTGGATTATCTTCTCCACAGTAAAGAGAGTAATCGTTTCCCATGTAATTTTTTCTACCATGTAATTGAATGAGGTCATTCTCTTGCTTAAAACCTTTACATGCTTCCCACTGCAAAAGGAAAAAAGCTAAAATTTGCAACATGACCTACAGGGCACCAAGTTCTATGAGCTGTTTCCCTCTTAGCCTCCTCTCACATACCTTCCCTTTGCCCTAAGCCTAACTTGTTCCAGTCTTCTTGACCCTCCAACTGCCAACTTCACTGCCTGTGCACTTGCTAATCTCCTCTGCTTGGGATGTCATTCCTCCATTTGTCCCTTGGCTGTGACTCTAACTCATCTTTCAGGGCTTACCTTGAATGACTTTCAAAAGGACTTTCACAAAGACCTTGCCTCACTTCTCAGTCTAAATTAGGACCCCTGCTTTCCCAAAGCATTTGTACTTTTCCTTTGTCATAGCATCACAAGCTGTAATTAATATATTGATTTGTGGAATATTTGTCTAGACTTGTCTTTCATACTAGTCCATAGACTCCATTAGGAAAAGGACGGCTTGTTTGTTGATTATATAGGGCCTATCACATAGGAGGTCCTCAAAAAAGGTTTTGGGGATGAATGAAAGACTGTTTTTAAATCTGTGGACAATCAGGTACGTACAAATGTACAGCAGGAAAACCTCACACATCAGCAAAGTCTTCCTGGCACTCGGTGAGGCTCTGCTCTCACTAGATGTCTCATCCATTTCTATGGCTTCAAGTAACATCTTGATGTGGACGGGCTCCACTGTCGTGTCTCAGGCCACGTCGTTGTCAGTTACTGCCAAGACCGTTCCAACCCAGGTATGAGTAGAACGGTGCTCCATAGGCGTCTCAAGGCTGGGGCCAGTCTGAGAGATCATGAGGCATGCCTTCCACGCTTCTACCAGGAGGGCTTGAACCACCATCCATTTGAGGCACAGCCAAGGGCTGAAGCCTTGCGCTACCCAGGGGCTCCATCTCAGCGCATCCTTCCCCTTTTGGCGCCAGATCTCTGCTCCCAACTGCCTACCTCACATCCTTACTTGTATGTGCCATGGGCACATGAGAGTTAACATTTCTAAGAAGGAATGTATCATCCCTTCCCCCAGACCTGCTCCTCCTCCTGTTTCCATCCTGCATCTTAGGATATGGCACCAATAGCACACACCAATTGTATCAGTAGAAACCTGAAAGTCCTCCTGGACTTCTCTTTCTCTCACCCTCATTATCAAGTTATTCACCTATCCCTACTGATTCCTTATCTTCAAATCTTTCCACTTCTATTTCTACCCACTTTTTACCCACATTCCCCTTCTCAGCCCAACTACCCTGATCACTCTCCTGCTTTGCTGCAGGGGGCCTTTCACTGGTATCACAGCTCCCACCCTTGTTCAGTCTGTTCTGTTTTGTAGCGAGAGGTGCTTTGAAAAATGCAATTTTTTTATTACACCCCTGCTCAAAGCCCTCCAGTGGCATCTTGGCATCACATCTGGATTCTAGCTACAGAATCTGACAGGATCTAAACTAGGTCTTCTTCTGTAGCCTCAACTCACGCCTTTTTCCCACTCATGGGTGATACTCAGGCACATATTATGCTTCCTTTAGTTTCTCCGATGTACTATGGGTTTTCCTGGCTTCAAGCATTTACAGATGCTGAAATATTCCTCAGCCCCCCATTTTCATCTACCGACTTTCTATTTCTCCTTCAGGTCATATCTTAAATATTACTGGCACTGATATTCCTTCCTCTTGGGTCCTATGGTTGGATCCAAGTTGGGTCCTCTTGGCTTCTGTAGGTCTCATGCAATTTCTTGTAGCATTCACCAGACTGATAAGGCATGTCATAATAGTGTCAGTGTGAGGTGCTGTGAGTTTTGTGAAGGTTGAATCCATGTACGTCACATTTCTGGCATAATGCTCAGTTCTGGTACAATGCTTAGTTCATAGTTGGCACTGAATGAATATATGAATATTTGTTTAATTAACCAGTAAATGAATGGTTTTCACACTAACACCCCCCCTCCCAGCTAGGTTTATTACTTTGTATTCCTTGATCTTAGTTCCTTGTTCTTTTGGAAGTTCTAGTACCTTTCTTAACAATCTGTCTGAACTCGCTATATATTAACTCTTTGTCATATTTAGCAAAGGTTCCCCCCACCCACCCAATTTGCTGTTTGTCTGTTTTGTTTTGTCTTACCTCATAAGAAGCACTTTTACTGCCTCTAAACATCCATGCATTGCTGGGAGAAGAGAGTGGAGAATTAGAGGTTTTATAGGACATTCTTTTCCCCTGGGTCCCCACTCTTTAGGCAATGGTTTACAGGAGAGAGTAATTAGATTAGGCACATCGTTACTGCCCTTAAGAAAAAAAAAACATGCAGGTGGATAAAGAATAGTTTTCATTTTACATGTACATAGCCAGAATTATCTTCTTTTTAGAGCAGTATAGTTTTACTTTTAGAACAGGCCCCTGGTCAATGCTCTTTTAAAATTTTTATGGGGAAATTAAGTGAACATGGACAGAACAGGTCATCAGTTTTACATTCAGTATTTCATACGCATTTTGCTTTCACTCAACCCTTTCAATCCCTTCAAAGTACTTAGCCCACTTCCTCCCTGCGTCTCTCCTTTGGTCTCTCCCCTTTCTTAGCCCTCTATGCTTTGCCCTCGGGTAAAGGCTGCCCTTTGGATCCTCAGTGGTTGATTACACTCCTGTGGGGGAGAGAGACATTCCAGACCTGAAGGGTGACTAAAGAGACAGAGACGCTGTGACTCACCAGGCAATATCTGACCAGTCCATCTGCTCCCTTTTATGATTTGGGGTTTTGTTCCCCGTCTCTTTCTAGAAAGGTCCTATCTGGGACCTTCTAAGGTGATTTTTTTCAGAGCAGTGGATAGTAGTAGCCAGGCACTATCTGGTTCTAGTCACAGATCATGTAGGCCAATGTTTTAAGGTCTATTTGTATGTTGGGCTAAATGTTTCAATATGGCTTTTGATTATTCTTCTTCTGTCAAAAGACCAATAATTGTACCTCACTAGATTTTCAGACCCCAGGCATCACTCAAATATAAGGTAATATGTAGGATATAGAATATTCTACTGTGTAATGCCATTGACTTTGGTGTCTCCTAAGAATATGGTCCTAATCCCCTAGGTCTTGGGCACATTTTCAATCCTAAAAGTCTTTCCCCACATTTTATGCTGGAAATCCTAAGGCCAGTCAGTTTTTGCCCAGGAAATAATTTCCTGTCTTGCCCAGGAAAGACAGTTTAATAACCTGCACTTTAATGCTCTTTCTAAAAAAAAATAACTGAACTCAGATAAACAAAATTACTTTGATTATTTGTAGCCCACTATTTTAGGTGAATAATTTGGGTCAGTGGGGGAGAGGATCAAATAGTTCATGAGCTAGAGAAATGTTTTTGATGGACTTGCAAACTCTCCAGAGGAGAAACAGGAGACTGGCTGCTCCCATAAAGACTTATCATCTCAGAAATCCTAGAACAGTTCAACTCATCTCTATAGCCCTCGGCTCAACGGCAATGAGCTTGGTGCCTGGCTGCAAAGTTTTTAAAGGGGTTTACTCAGTCCTTAGAGTAATTTATGTGTATTTCCTAGATGCTCTCATTTCACAGCTGTTGATTTTTAAAGAAACTAAAAGCATAATTCAAGTACAACCTAGAAAATTAAATTTTACTGGGGTTAATTAACTTTAACATTTTATACTCTTGAGCTTAAGACCCAATTAATACAAATATACACTTTTCTTTCTTCATTCAGGGCTGGGTCTGATTCTTGGTTTGAAGCCCACAGCTTTGGGGTTCAAAAATCAGTCAGTCTGGCCTTTTTGATGATTTTGAATTCTGTTCTACGTTTTGTTCCCACTCTATGCAGGATCCTTTATTACAGTGGTTCTCAACCTTTCTAAAATGTTGCGATCCTTTAATATACTTCCTCATGTTGAGAACTACTGCTCTATTGTGATCCTGATCAGAGTAGTGGGTAGTGGAAACCTGGTAGTTCTGGTCTCAGAGTAGTGCTTGGGCACTATGTTGTGGTTTATTAGCCCTGTAAAGTACTTGTTTTCTTGAATCTTTTCTTTCCTTTGTTCCAGGCAGGAAAAGACCATTAGCTTGTCTTAGATGGCAGCTCCTAAGCACTTAAGATCTCCTCAGCTACTCAACACAGTAGGATGTGAAATATTGTCTTTGTGGATTTGTTATGCCAATTGACCTACTTGTCACTGAGACTAAGGTTCTAAACTCTCAAGCACAAGGGCTCATTCCCTCAAAGTAGTTGTCTATATCCCTAATGAATATCTTGTCACAGCAATTTTGCTTTTTTAAATTAAAAATGTTCTAGAAATAAGGGAGTCAGCGTTAAGGAAAACTATTTTGAACAATGAAAACTGAACTTCAAATTTTTGCTCGACATTATCACTTGCTGTGGCCACTGAACTGATTCTGCCTGATAGTGGCCCTACTGGGCGGACTGAAACTTCACCCAGGGGCTTCCAGGGCTGCAATCTTTATGAAAGATCGCCACATCATTCTCCTATGCGTGTCTGTTAGGTACAGATATGACAAGTAGAGACTTTGAGCTCACATAAAGACCGACAGCTTCAGAAATGCACAGGGGCAGTTCTAGTCTGTTCTACAAGGTCATTGTGAGCTGGAATTGACTTGGTAGTAGTGAAGCAGTGATATTTATTTGCAAGGAGCCCTGGTGTGGTACTGGGTTCCACGTTGGGCTGCTAACTGAAAGGTCAGCAGTTCAAGCCCACCAGTTGCTCCAAGGGAAAGAGATGAGACTTTCTACTTTCTTTCTCCCCCCCCCCCACTTTCTTTCAATTATTGGAATTATTTGAGATTTTATTTTTTTTATTAATCATTTTATTGGGAAGTTCTTACAAATCTTATGACAATTCAATTGTATTAAACACACTTGTACATGTGGTTATAAACATTTCCAAAATACTTTCTTTCTATTTGAGCCCTTGTTTTCAGCTCCTTTTTCCCCTCTCCCCCACTTCTATGAATCTTTGATCAATTACATATTATTGTTGTTAGTTTGTGTCTTACACTGTCTGTTGTCTCCCTTGACTCACATTTCTATTATTCATCACACTGGGCGTGGGCCATATATCCAACCTTGTGATGGGTTCCCCTTTTCTCCCCCCCACCCGACATCTCCCTACCCTTATGATATTGCTACTCCCACTAATATTCCTGAAGATTTTATCTGTCATGTTCTTATCTGTAACAATGTGTGTACTGTGGTGTAGTCAAATTTGTAAGGTAGAACTGGGTCATGGTAATGGGGGGTGGGAGGACGAAGCATTCAGGAACTAGAGGAATGATGTGTGCTTTATTGGTGCTATACTTCAACCTGGTACAATTGCCCTTCCCTTGCAGTCCTTGTGTGGAGGATGTCCAATTATCTACAGATGAGTTTTGGGTCTCCACTCAAATCACCTTCTTTAACATCTGTATAATGGTTTGTTTTGGATTGATTCTTTATCTTATTGGGGATTCTTACAGCTCTTATCACAAACCATACATATATCCCAATTCTATCTTACAAATTTGGCTAGACCAGAACATGTACACTGGTACAGATAAGAGCTTGCAATACAAGGGATCCAGGACAGATAGACCCCTTAGGACCAATAAGGGGAGTAGCGATATTAGGGGGGTGAAAGGGTTGGGTAAGGGGCAACTGATCACAATGATCAACTTTTAACCTCCTCCCAGTGGGACAGACAACAGAAAAGTGGGTGAAGGGAGACAACATTCAGTATAAGCCATGAAAGGAAATTACAAATTATCAAGAATTCATGGGGGAGGAAAGGAAAAAAAAGAGGAGCTGATACCAAGAAGTCTTTCTACCATGTAGAAAGGCAATGGTTTGCAAAGATGATGGCGGTGGTTCTGGTCAAGATGGGGCCAAGGTAAGCAGCTCATATGGGGAGCTCTGGTAGGTCTGGTGTCCAGAATGTCAAGTGGAAGTGTTTTGGTGAGTGGAAAGGTCCCTATGAGGGGTCTTTCCTATCCAGGAGGATGCATAATCCATCAGGATCAGGTAGGATTCATCCCAGGGATGCAGGGATGGTTTAACATCCGCAAATCCATCAATATTATACACCATATTGATAAGATAAAGTACAAAGAACCACATGATATTATCTATATATACAGAGAAAGCATTTGACAATATCCAGCCCCCTTTCCCAATTAAGATTTCCAGGAGGATAGGAATGGAAGGGCAGTTCCTCAATTTAATACAAGCCATCTGAAAGGCCGACAGCTAATATTATAGTCAATGGAGAAAAGACTAAATCAATCCCACTAAAAAGGGGGACTAGACAAGGATGCCCCGTATCCCTACTGCTATTCAATATTGTACTGGAGGTCCTAACATAAAACAACAGAAAGACATCAAAGGTATCCAACTTGGAGGAGGAGGTGAAATTAATGGTATTTGCTGAAGACGATTCTGTACATCAAAATTCCCAAAGCTTCACAACTGGAATACTAACAGTGATAGAAGAATATGGAAGAGTGGTATGATACAAGATTAACAAACAGAAGTCGAATGATTTGTTGTACACATTCAACAAGATCATGGAAGGAGGAGATCAGAAAGGCAGTACCATTCACAATAACCAAGAATAAATTGAAATATCTAGGGATATATCTAATCCCAAAAAACAAAAGACCTATACAAGGAAAACTACAAAAACCAAAAACGCTATTACAGGAAACCAAAAGCAACCTTCACAAATGAAGGAATATCCCATGCTCATGGATTGGGAGACTCAATATAGTAAAGATGTCTATCCTACCCAAGGTACTTTATAAGTTTAATGCTATCCCGATTCAAATACTAACAACCTTCTTCAAAGAACTGGAAAAACTTACCACCATATGGTAAGGGAAGAAGCCCAGAATTAGCAGTGATCTCAAGGAGAGAGGACACTTTATCTTACTTTAACACCTACTACAAAGCAGAGTGGTCAAAATAGCGTGGTACTGGTATAGTGACAGATACCACACCAATGGAAAAGAATAGAAAACCCAGAAGTAAAACCATTAGCATATAGACAACTGATTTTCAACAAGGGCCCCAAAAGCATCAAGTGGGAGGGTGACGCCCTATTTAACAAATGGTGCTGGAAACAATGGAAATTCACATGTAGAAAAATGAAACAGGATCGCTACCTGACCCCATGCACAAGAATAAACTCAAGGTGTATCACAGACCTAGAAGTAAAACCCCAAACCATCAGGACCATTAGTGAAAGAATCGGGGGAAAAAGCTAAGAACCTTGGCCTAGGGAATACAAAAACTAACTGCAAAAGGGCAGGGAACACACACAGGGGAACCTGAAATTGACAAGTGGGGTTTACTAAGAACAAAACACCTGTGTGCAACAAAAGACTTTACGAAGAGGCTAACTAGGCAACCCACAGACTAGGAGAGGGTTTTTAGCAATGACACAACAAAGGGCTTATTATGAAAATCTACAATATCTGCCTTGCCTGCAAAAAGAGGAAAACAGATAACCCTTTGAAGAAATGGGAAAAAGAACTAGAAAGAAGTTTCACTAGGGAGGAGACCCATATGGCCAATAAATGTATAAGAAAATGCTCCCGATCATTAGCCATCAGAGAAATGCAGCTCAAAACAATCATGAGATACCATCTAACACCTTTGAGGCTAGCCCAGATCAGAAAATCAGAGAACAACAGATATTGGAGGGGATGTGGCAAAATAGGAACTCTTCTCCATTGCTGGTGGTCCTGTAGATATGTACAGGTGCTTTGGAAAGCAGTTTGGTGATACCTAATGAAAATGGAAATTGACCTACCTTATGACCCAACTATCCCTCTACTGGGTATATACCCAGAAGAGATAAGAAATAAACCATGGCCAGTGGTATGCACGCCAATATTTACTGCAGCGTGATTCACAACCACAAAGAGTTGGAAACAATCTAAAATTCCATTAGTAGACAAGTGCATCAGCAAACTCTGGCACATACACAATGAAGCACTATGCTTCACTCAAAAGCATTGATGAGCACGTGAAACCTGTCTTTTCATGGGAAGAACTGGAGGAAATCATGCTAAGTGAAGTCAATCAATCACAAAAGGAGGAGTACAGCATGAGTCCCCTGAGGTTAAGTGTAACCAGTATAGAAGAGAAGCCTCCTATAACAAAACAGTTGGGTTGAGATTTAGGGAAAGGGGAAAGGGGAGGAGGGTGGGCCAAACTCAGGGAGGTACATGTTGGGTACACCACAGTAATGGGAGGATTGGGGGGGGGGGCGAGAAAAGAGGGATTCAAAAGTGACAGAGTAATGGAGGGAGCAGGGCACTAAGCCACTCAGTGGGGAGTACTGGTCTTGTCTCCACAGAAGCTGGAGTGGGCATGCAGGCCCTACCATGAAGCACCCAACCATGAGGACAGTGTGAACATATGGAAGGATGCATGAGAAAAGAGAGCTACAGGGTTGGAAACAACTAGAGCCAGACTGACCTCTTCCCTAGAAGTGGGCATGGCAGAGAATAGGTTGGGAGCAGGGGCCAGCATGCCACACCCATATGGAGACAGGAGGGCAGGGGGGAAGAGATAGAGGGCCGGTCTCGTTCCCACGCTGGCCCACGATGCTCAGAGGACTATGCCCCTGCAGGGACCTAAAGGGTCACAGAGGGAACTCAGCAAACAAGAATAGGATGTGTCATACTGTCTCCCTACTGAAGAAGACAGTGATAGAGGACATTTTGGTGGTCATATGGTGGGGAGGCAATACAGTCTGATCCCCCCAAATGGACTGAATCCAGAAAGAAGTACTCCTGGATGGACAGTCGGGAGGAGACAACGACTGCAGGACATGGGGGAGGGGAAGGAGAAGGGGGTATGGACAGGCACAGGGATGGGGAGAACAAGTGGTCCAGAATTGGTGACCAAGGAGGGTGTGGAAGACGTTGGGCAGTGTAAAATAAGACAAAATAATAATAATTTATAAAATATTGAGGCTTGGTGGGGGAGGGGGAAGAGGGCAGAGAGGAGAAAGGATGAAAAGCTGCTATCAAGGGCTATCAAGGGCTCAAGTGGAAAAGCAGATATTTGGAGAATGATGACAGCAGCCAGCATGCAAGGGTGCTTGGCACAGTACATGTATGTATGTATGTATTGTGATAAGCGATGTACGAGTCCCCAATGAAATGATAAAAAAAAAAAAGAATGGAAAGAACAAAAAAAATAGATAATGAAAACAAATGTATAGATGTGTTTGACACAATGGATAAATGTATGGGTCTTTTTATACCTGATCCTGTTGACAGCTCATGATCACACAGGCCAGTGAGCTTCTTCCGTGTGGGCTTCTCTGCTAAAGGGCTGCTTGTTTAACATCAGAGACTTTCTACTTTCATAAAGGTTTATGGTTTTGGAAATCTGAATTCTACTCTGCCTTATAGGGTCACTATGAGTTGAT
Organism: Nesogale talazaci; assembly: GCA_004026705.1. Taxonomy (NCBI): domain Eukaryota; kingdom Metazoa; phylum Chordata; class Mammalia; order Afrosoricida; family Tenrecidae; genus Nesogale; species Nesogale talazaci. The sequence goes on along the minus strand of PVJH01010699.1, from coordinate 9,562 downwards.
GGCAGGGGGTTTTCTGATGTATTTATTTACATGTTGCCTTCTGGGGAGGATGTTGCTGAGGATACAGTGTAGCATAGTGTATTTTCCTCCTAGCCTTAGTAAGAATACTTTGATGAGGAGGATGAATCAAATACCAATGGCCAGTCATCTGTAGTAACTATGTGCCAAGCATTATGCTAATACCACGGGCATTGATACTTTCATGATTTTGTTGATGTGGTAACTTGCTCAAGAGAGAGACTGAATTCCTTCCCTAAACCCAAAGACTCAGTAAGGGACAGACCAGCTTATCATCCAATTGGGGAGGCTAAGTGAACTATACTAGAATAGTTAGTCAGCACAAGAAAGCAGCAGCATACAGAGTGCCACATTATGTTAACTTTAGAAACACTCCTCCTATGTTCAAATATCACAAAACAACTCTGAGTCCCTTCCCTTTATTGTCCTAAATCCTCCATAAGGAAGTTGGGGACTTAGGGGTGGGGAGTCACCCAAAATAGTGACTTGACCTCGCTGGTGCTTTGCAGTGCTGGGGGAAACACGGCCTACTTTGGGGCCTGCGTCCCTGCAGAGCTGGGGGCCATACCTGCAGTGTGGAGAGGAGTTCTTCGAATTTTGCTTTCTGTCTTCCAGGCAGTTGGGGAAACAGAGAGCAAGTACTGGAGGATCAAAGGGTCGCCTTCACGGCTGGCAATGTGGAAGCTGTTCCAGCCATCTTTGTTCTTCAGGAGTGGATTGGCGCCATGTTCCACAAGGTCTTGGATCACTCCGATATTCTTCCTTGTGCAGGCCATCATTAGAGGAGTCCTGGAGCCAATCCAAACAAGCAGGGAGGGGTAGCTCAGACATATGAAGCAAGCAGCCAACCGTTTAGAAAACTGCACAAATTTGGCACATAGAAAACCTAGAGGATACAGAAGTGGGAAGCATAAAAACAGCTCTATCAACTGATCTGCCTCTTATGCGGGAGCCAGGGGGAAATAACCAGGGGAAAGTGACTGTGATGTCCATGTACCTATGGGAGTGGAGGACTTAGAAGCAAAGCTGCTTCTGAACTAGCTCACAGTAGAGCATTGGGTTGGAGAGAGAACTAATAAAAGCGACAGGTACTTAACCCTGAAGGATATTTGCATGAGACACTCTGCTGAATTTTCCTCTCCATTTCAATCAATATCCATTTATTCATTAAACTGGATTGAAGAGGAGTTATAACAGAGCATTTGAGCACCCTCATGTTCACTGTAGCATTATTTACAATTGCAACAAGATGTAAGTAGGCGATGTGCCCATCAATGGAAGAAAGGAGAAATACAATGTGGACCACACATACAGAAGACGATGTAATGATAGAGAATAATGATGAGTCTGCAAACATCCTAAAACCTGGCAGAATCTAGAGGCTGTCACAAAAGTCAAACAATTTTACAGAAAGTCAAGAACAAGTTTATATTCTTTGATCCTTTGATTTCTACCAAGGATGGGAGGGAGAGGTAGGGAGAATCACTTACTAGGTAGTCAAAAACAAAACAAAAAAACTAAACTCACTGTCACTGAGTCAATTCCGACTTATATCAACCCTATGGCGGACAGAATAGGATTGCTGCATATGGTTTCCAAAACTGTAAATTTTGGGGGTGTAGACAGCCTTACAATAACATTATTTTTCTCTAATTCATCTCTGTATTCTAATATCCATTGTGATAGCTACACAGAACTGATAGATAAGATTCATGATTTAAGGGCTTATTAAGAAGGTGAAAAAGTTGTAACACCAGTAAGGAATGCTCAGAGTTGAGCTGATTATCCAAACATGTTACAAAGCTCTGTCAAGTCTGTTCACAAATACCCAAAGGGCATACTGCTCTGCTATAAGCCTCAACCCTAAGGCATTTGGCTCAAGCTTTTTGAGCATAGTGGATCCTGAATTGTAATCTGTTAACTTCCACATACCCCAGAATCACGAGTCTTGCCTGTGAGTTCTTTGTGGCCACTGAAGAGAAGCAGGGAGTGCCATGACATGGTGATGGTTGGAGGGTGAGGCATTCTGACCTGTCCCATAGGAATTGGGTCTTGAGTTGATGCTGATAGTGATAGACACCTCCCCCCCCACCCTGTGAAATCAGAGGAGTTCAGATGGCACCACCCCACACCATTTTTTCAAGGAGTATATGAGATAGTGTGTTTCTTGGAACTGTCTTTAAACAAATGTATCAGTAGCACAAGAAAATTCAATTTATGTTTAGTTGCAGTTATTTTCTATGTTAGCTCTGGAAACAGAATTCCATTGACTCCCCCACCCAAGTGGGCAGGATGAAGTTTATGTAACGACATGGCTTTCTCAGTGTTTTTTGTCTACATCATATCAGGAATACTTGCAGTAGGATCGTCATTATGTTATGGACCTCAAGATACTCAAAACCTTTATGGAGCCTGACAAAGCACGAAAAATGACGTCAATATCGCAAGTAACTTGCCGTTGGTTTTTGGTGCTGGTGCATTGGAGTAGCTTGTTTGGTGGTGGAAGTTATGCAAAAATGTTTCTTTGAGGACTAAGGTGTGCTCACCCTAGGGCATGGCATTTCCACTCACTTCATCTGCATGCAAACAGTGGACAAGGAATAAGGAAGACTGAGGACCAAACGATGCCTCTGCACTATAGCGTTAGAGAGGAATATTAATATTCCATGGACTGCCAATTTTCTTTTAGAAAGACAGCCAGAATGCTCCTTAGAAATGAGGGTGGCAAAAAAAAAAAAAAAGAAAGAAAGAAACAAGGCTTTGTCTTATGTGATCAGGAGACAGGAGACACCTCCCTGGAAGATTTCATGCTGGGCAAAGTAGACGGTCAGTGAAAAAGAGGAAGAGCTTTCACAAGATGTGCTGGCACACAGCACCGGAACACTGGACTGACATGGAACGAGGGGGAGGATGGCCAGGCCCAGGCAGTGTTTTGCTCTGCCCTCCACAGGGGTTGCTGGCCAGAGCGGACTCAAGGACTTCACTGACCAAATCTACTAACTACTTCAAAATCAAAAGTTTAAAAAAGGCAACTCACTGCCATTGAGCCACTTCTTACTCATCGTGACCCTAAAGGTCGGGGCAGACCTGCCCGTGGGGATTTCCAAGAGTGTGGACTGGCCCAGAGCAGAAAATACTGTGCTTCCTTCAAAAATGTACCTGGTAAGGCTGTAATTTAGTTAGATGTTTCCAGAGCAGCCCCACATCCTGGAATTCATATCATATGTAGTAGACAGAATTCATTGTTCCATTATGTCTATCTGCTATGTTCTCTGCTATATGAGAGGAAATGGTTGCCCAGAACAAACAGTTAATATCACAAGAAGAGAAGTGTCAGTTGCAATGTGGTAATGTCACAATCAGGCAAGATGATCAACCCCGCCACTCAGCCCGTCCGAGGTGAGAGCTAGGAGCTGAGGAAAGCGATGGTGTAGAGAACAAGGTGCCCTGGTGGCATAGTGGTTATGGGTTGGGATGCTAACTCCAAGGTCAGCAGTTTGAAAACATCAACTATGCCATGGGAGAGTGAGAGAGAGAGAGAGAGAGAGAGAGAGAGAGAGAGAGAGAGAGAGAGAGATGCGGCGTTCTCCTCCTTCAGAGAGCTGTACTCTTGGAAACCCCACGGTACAGTTCTACCCTCTCCTACAGGGTCCCTGAGTTAGAACTGACTAGCTGCCAGAGTCCTGATAGCGTTGTGGCCAGTACTCTAAAGGAGAAAGGCGAGACCGCCCGCCCCCTTAAAGACGTATTCTCAGGAACTCTATTAGGGTTGCTAGATGAATAAACTTGAAGACAGTGGATTTTTGGTTTATGGTTTATGGAAGGGGATGAGAAACGAGTACCTGAAAACCTATGGTTTTATGAAGGGCCTTTCTGGAAAGCACACCACCTACCAGTCCGCTTTCTTCAGGCAGTCGACCACGGCTCCCCTGGCCAACAGATAGCGCACACAGTCCCGATGGCCCTGGGAGGCAGCTTCGTGCAGAGGTCGCTTGTAGTCTCGGTTGGTGGCCTCGATGTCCATATCCCAGACCTCAACCAGATAGGCCAGGATGTCCAGATGCCCATGGCGGGAGGCGCAATGCAGAAGGGTGTCCCCGGCAGACCCCAGGCACAGGCGGGCTGGACCGCTCATCCTCTGCAGCTCCTCCTGTAGCCGACCCAGCTGCCCTTCCAGCACCAGCCTGCAGAGTTGCCTTGGGCCCTGCTCAGGCACCGGGGCTGCAGCTGCAGCCTCCCGGCGACTCCGGGGCGTGGCCATGGCAACACAAGGGTGGGAGTGGAGGTTGTAGAAGGGGAGTTGAGCGACCACGCTTCAGGGTGGCGGGTGGACGCAGGGTTCTCTCACCTGCGCTAAGCCTCTGCAAACGGAGCTGGTGGGAGGCGAGCCGAGTAGGGCTGTCAGCCGCGGGTATTTTGATAGCTGAGACACTGCTGAAGTCTGATTTCCGCTTCCTGCACGTGATTTCTTCTCCGACACAACGGAGGACTCCCCCGGGACCCTTGCCAGGTGCTGCCCTGCCTGCCGGCTGCTGTCCAGATTCTGTTCTCCACAGAGTTGCCAGGCCCTCCCGGAGGGGCTCCTCTTCCCACTTGACTTGTCTTCTGTCTGAAGTGATCGAGGAAAATGCTGTTTCCTAACACTGGAGCTTCCTTCCAAGAGATGAGGTCGGGTTTCTAAAAATGCGTTGTGAATCGCTGGTCAAATATATCAACTATATGTACATATACAATGAATGTTTATACCGAATCGCGCTAACGGCGTGGATCTAAGACAATGCATTTTCTTGAGGGGCATGTACTTGGGTGTCTAATGCCTTTAGGTCTGGTTCCTTTTGGTTAAACACACCAGGTAACAGTAGTGTGGGCTAGGCAAGGAAGAAATAAAATAGTATGAAAGGCATCTGGGAGGGTGGTGGGCACGCCCATCACGCAGGGCCCTGCAAACACCGAATGGAAAACCAAATCTCCCCAGTCATTCAGACTCAGCGACCCAGTTCAACGGCTCACGGCTTTCAATGTCTGTCTGCTTTCATTCTCAAAACCGCTACGATTGAAAGGGCTGCCAGAAGCGAGGGGCTCGTCCAAGCCTCAGAGACTATAATTTAGTTGTGTTCCCTCCGCCCACTCCCCTACTGCAAAACCCACGATCGTTCCTTCTCGTGCAAATTGTCCGCACAGACATTTGCTGAAGGGAGGAAAGCTGCCGCGGCAGTCGAAGTGTCCGGCACCGACCGTTTTTCACCCAACCCAAAGCCCCAGTCCGGGCTTCAGCCCCTCCCCGGGGACCCAAGGAGCTCAGAGGCACTCTGGGAAAGTTTCCACTCGCCTCCTCCGCCACTGGGAGAGCCCGAACGGGGCGTGGCCCACTGGTGGGTGGCCGCGCCCCCTCCTGGCCGGCTTCCGATTGGCCGCACGAGCAGTCCGTCAGCTCTGGCGGTGAGCCCTTCCCGGGGTTGCGGTGTAGGGCGGAGCTCCCGGAGGAAGTCCGCGGAATTCTCGGTGCTCACCGTCGGGGCCACGGGAGGATCTCGCGCTGCCTGGGGGACGCTGGGACAGGGAGGCTGAGAAGCCCCGGCCCCGGCCCCGGCAGCCACGACGGCGGGGTCAGCGGCGGCGGGAGCCCTGGTCCGGAGAGCCAAGTGCGTGAGGCCACAGACGTGGCAGAGAGCGCGGACGGGGCTCTGCCGTGTGGGATTACTTAACCTTTTGGGGTCTTCCGTGGGGGTCTCCGCTTCTGGGGTCTTCTTGGGGGCGGGGCGGGCCTGGGAGCCAGCGCAGGTGGTGAAGGGGCCGGTCCAGCTGTGGGCGAGGGGCAGGGATGTGGGGTGTGCTCGGAGAGGCCCGAAGGAGCGCCGAAGTCAGCTAGGGCGCCGGCCCGCACCCTCAGACTGCTTGCCGAGGTCCCAGAAGGGGAAGCTTGTAGCTTCTGGGGTTAGAGGAGACGTGGCCTTGACTGCTGGCAAATCAGGGTTTTATTTTTGCCCCGGTGTTTTGACCTTGGGCAAGTCATTTTACTCTATCCTTTTGCTCCTGTTTTCTTTGCAGCTTCATTTCCCCTTACCCGGATGGAGATATATATATATGTGTGTGTATACATATACATATACATATATACATATAATTTTAAAATTACATATAATTTTAAATTATATATAATTAAAATGATATCGTTTAAGAAATTATATAACTTTTAAAGGTTAAGGTGTTATAATAAGGCCTTAAACTTCTGGAGCGGACTCTAGAATTTGAGCAAACTAGCTGTATAGAGGCACGATGGAAAAGATCCTTAGGGAAGGTGTTTGCTGCTTTGCTTGACCTTACCACCTACTACTGGTCCTTAACCTTTCTGGTGTTTTCAGATTCTTTAGAGATAGAATGCCCAGGGTCAGCGAAAAAGAGGAAGACTCTTAAAGATTGACACAGTGTTTGCAACAGTGTCTTCTAACAGCAACTGAAAGGATGGGGAAGGACCAGCACTGTTTCCTTCTGTTGAGCTTGGGTCTGTCTTTAGGAGTCCTAAAACCTGGCAACAGTAATAAAGTAGAAGTTGCCCATGTTTGTCACGCACAAAGCAGTTATTTTAAGTTTTGTGTTGCATGCTGTGATTTTCAGAGCTTTTACATCTGTTATTAAATGCATGAATAACTGTGTGAGTCACCATTCTTGTTTCTTTACCTGTGGGAAAATGGAAGCCTAAAAAGGAGTAATGATTTCTCTACAGACTTATAGATAACTAAGACCTGGGGAAAGAAGAAAGGGAGCATCCATTGACTGAGTACCTGGCACTGTGCTTAAATAAATTAATCACGGAGAAAATGAAAAAATGTTATTTTGAGCCCAGGAAATAAGTTCATTTACTGATGAGCAAATCGAATTTGGTTAACTAGTGAGTTAACATGGCTAGTCATTGGAGACAGATACAAGTATCAGCTTTGCCCTAGTTCATGTTTCATTGTACCTCACTGCTTCCAGAAAAAGAAAACAGAAGTTTGCTTTAAAATGCATCTTTCTAAGAGAGATGCAAAGAGAACTCCTCATAGGAGTTAGTCTGGGAAACTCACGAGAGCAGTTCTACCCGGTTTTAAAGGGTGGCGTGGACTGGGCAGCGGTGAGGAGAGACGCCAAACGTTGTGCAGAGCGATGGTGCTGGAGTTGGTGCAGAGTGGAAGTTGAGCCATCTGGTACCGCTGTTCACTCTGCTGTTAATGCTTTCCCCTTTTCCACTTTACACAGGACCCCGCTTTTTCCTACCTTTTGCCTTCAGTTGCCCTGTTTTTGTTTTTAAATAAAAATTGAGACACATGAACTAAAAATATCTGAAATTCTAGATGATTGGTTTCATAATTGATACTCCAAATCCAGTTCTTTGCTCTCTGGTGGCACAGTGATTATTGACTCCACCACCTGCTCAGTGGGAGGAAGGTGAGACGGTCTGCTTCCTTAAAGACTTAGAGCCTTGGGAACTACACGGGAGGATTCTAATCTGTGCTAGAGGGATATTAGGAGTTTGAATAGACTCAGTGGCACTGACTGTATTGTTGACATTTACCTGAGTTTATTTTAGACTGCCTCCTCTTTGAATATCTAGGTAAGAAAGTCTGTAGCTCAGCCCCACCGGCCCCATGGTTTTCCATGGGCACACATTTGTCTGTTGTTTATATTAGAAATTATCAAGTCATTTTCCATTCACAGCCACCCTCTGTTCAACAGAAGGAAGCGCTGCCCAGTCCTGCACCATCCTCACGATTTTTGTTCTGTTTGAGCCCATTGCTACAGCCACTGGGTCATTGAAGGTTGTCCTCTTTTTCTCTGCCCCTCCACCTTTCCAAGCATGATGTCTCTAGGGACTGGTGTGCCCTGAACATGTCCAAAGTGCGTGATTCATCGTCTTGCCATCCTTGCCTCTAAGGAACATTTTGGCTTTGCTTCTTCCAAGACAGATTAGTTTGTTCTTTGGCAGTCCATGGCACTTTCCGTACTCTTTGAGCCCTAATGTAGGTGCTGGGCTGTGAACCACAAGGTCAGCAGTTTGAAGCCCCCAGCCCCTTCTTGGGAGGAAGATGAGGTTTTCTACTCCTGTAAAGGGTTAAAGTCTTGGAACCCCACAGGGGCAATTCTACACTGCCCTTGTGCAACGGAATAACTAGACGGTGGAGAGATGTAAACTTGGTCCAGAGCAGCAAATCTCCATAATAAGTTAATAGGTGGGGCTATTTCTGCCATCTTAAGCTTCTCATTTCTTTGGTCTTTATGGTCTCATTTCACGTGTTGTCTTCCGTGGTATTGCGAGTTGCTCTGACTGCTTCCCGTTTTTTAGATGGTTTTACTTTGCGTAACTTCCAGCTTTGGCCACTGGTATCACTCATGATCATTTGAGATATGCTGTGCTTCATGAGTATGCATTGCAGAAAACTATTGGTATTAGACTTAGATCACGAATTTCAAATCTATAGCTTTTTTTCATTTCACTGTTGTCTGTCTCTTTCCTGCCTAGGTTGGTTTTATAAAATGGGTTTTGAGTGTTACAGTTGAGAAGTCACAAGCTTCTACAAATTTAGACACCACTAGTCTTCTACTGAGGAGTCCTTGTAGGCAGAGTGAGCTTTTGCTTCTGGAACCATGTCAAGTCTTGGACACCCAGAGGAGCAGTTCTACTCAATTCTCTAACACTTTTTTGAATTGGAATCAACTCGATGGCAGTAAAATTCATCAACTGCCATTCACAGGTGTTTGAGAGGCAGTCTCATCTTTCAGAGTACCTTAAGGCGATCTTCCACAGGTACCTTTAAAAGAAAAAATGACAATTACTGCAAAGCAGAACTGATGAGCCTCACCATCACTCCAGGAAAATGTCATTACAACAAAACCACTATTTTGACCTCCTTTTTATCGAAGTTGATAGCATTCCTTCCATTCCCTCTTAGAAACTGACTAAAAAGCCCTAGACATACTTACTTGTTCCAAGCCACACGTATTTGTGACAGTAACTGGATGCTGTTTTTCGAAGAAGAGTAGATCCTGGCAAGGTTCAAGTGAGAACTTAGGGTAGCTGAAACCCATGAACTTGGGAGTTTTGGATGAATAGCAGAACAGGATGTGACAACTGGTGTGGCCAGGAGGGAACAGGCTTTGCATCAAAAAGCAAATACTTGAGGAGGAGCTAGAGCTGTGCCCTTTTCTTCCTGAGCTTATTTCTTATGGAGCAAATAGGGAGAGACTACTTTGAAATTTTTCCATTTGGAGGCTACATTATGTGGCATTTTCTTATGATTAAGTTTTAAAAACACTTGCTATTAAACTTTGATGCTAGCATTTCACAACTATGAAAAAGGGTATCCTTCTCCTCCTACTCCCCCCATTAAACTTGAGTTTTTTAGAAGCTGTTTTAAAGCTTTCTGGATATAGATGTACAAAGAGCCCTGGACCCAAAATGAAACAATTGAGGAATCATAGCCACTTACTTTCTTTCAAACAGACAACTGTTAATTGTGACTTGAGTAAGGTTCTTAAAGCTCCTCAGCAGTGCTCCAATCAACAATTT
>PVJH01010698.1:31603-72521 GCA_004026705.1 Nesogale talazaci | reverse complement strand
TCTGCTTTTTGTTCTGCAGGAAACCTGGCGTGAAGCATGCCCCGTATATAAGGTAATTTGATCATCTCTTCTGATTTGGAAGGTCATACTAAAAGCTGGGTGGGCTATCAATTTCTAATATGGGGATAATAAAACTCTTTCCTGTTTTTCAAGTATCGCAGGTGATGAGCCTCCTGCCAGCTGCGTGTTCAGTCAAGTCATGAACATGGCAGCATTCCTAGGTAAGAGTAGCAGAACGCGTTCCTTGTGCACGTGGATGTGTCTCTTTTTCTTTTTGAATTTGCCCAAGCCATATCAGAGTGGGCATAGACACCGGTGACAGTTTGCTGGCATGACAATACACCTAAAGGCAATGTCTTGGTTTGTTTTGTTTTGTTTTTTTTTCAATACTTTTATTGGGAGCTCTTCCAGCTCTTATAACATTCAACACATCATTTGAATCAAGCGTATGTGTGCACATGTTGCCATATTCATTTCCAAATATTTTCTACATGAGCCCTTGCAGTGTCTTGCTTGGAGGTGGTTTGGCTTGGTTTTTCCTCATGGGTTCTTCGATATGCCCCATCTCTCTTACAAGGAGCAGCATTTTGTCTTTCCTTTACCATCTTCATCATTTAAGCTCACTCTTGACGTTATTTCTTTTGCTGGAGGAGATGACGTATCTCCTGTGCCATAGCGTTCTGTGTAAGAATGCCAGCTAATACAGTCCATAGACTTACTTTGAAAAGCATGCCTTATTTACAAAGAAGAAAAAGACATCAACTCCTGGTAAATGTTGGTGTGTGTAGCTATTGTTCTTAAATCTAAAGGCCAGCATCAGCATCAAGATGGGACCTTCCCTGGACTTATCCACACATCCAGCAGGCAAGTGGGAAAAGGAGGCGAAGTCCTCATGTGCTGTCCAGGGCCGCAGGACCCTGCCGACTCACAGCCCTCTCACGAGACAGAGAACTGCCCCCAAGGACTTCCTCGGGCCACGGAATGATCTTGAGATTCTTTACAGAAGCAGATCCCCAGGTCTTTTTGCTGGGGGCTGTTGAGTGGGTTTAAACCACCCACCTTTGATTCACCACTGGGCTCCTTTAGTACCCATTTTGATACTTAAAATCTAGACACACACCCCAAAAATCTAGCCCAATTCCTGACATTTTTTTCTCAGGAGCTGAGACCTTCACTGAGTAGCCTGTCCTCCAGTGTTCTGAGTGCTTCCATGATCCTGGTTAGTCTTCAGGGGGTGGTGGAGACCAGCTGCTCTCTCAAGCCTTTTGGAACTCTCTATGGGCGATTATTTCCTCAAACCAGACTTTCACTTGTCTTTTTTTTTTCCTTTACTATATCCTAGTCTGCATTTAAAAAATTAGCATGTCAAAATATATTCGATGAATCATATGCTGTTAAGCACTTTTTAAATATGTGGTCCCTTTGAGAGTGGCTACATGGGAATTTTTCACACCGCTTCCCCCTTTCTCTGCCCATGTTGTTTCATCACCGGTAACTTAAACTTTCTTTCCCTGAAAGTTCTCATCAGGGTCTTACAGCTATTGCTGGCCAGTTAATTTTATACAGCTGATTCTTTAAAGCAGCGCACCACTGAAGGCAAACATTGTTTATTAAATGAGCCTGTTTACTTCAAAGATGACCTCATGCAGTTGTTTTGTTTCAAGGCTTAAAATTCATTTCAAGTGATCAATACAGAGGTTCTACCAATCCCAGTAAGTTTGATTTTCACTAAGAATTTGAAGTTCTGATCCACAAGTTTTTGTTCTGTTTTTAAGCAAGAGCCCAGGATCATGATCAATGATGGTAGCTGGGTATCATCTATTTCTTCTGGTCCTTGTGGCAAAGGAGCTGATGGAGACAATGAAACTTTGCAATGTCTTTTAATGAACCAGACAGCTGCCATTGTTGGTGCTATCAGTGTTGGTGTGCTATAAGCAACGAATCTGTGGCAGCTGTTTGAAATCTTCCGACGGTGGCATTCCAAGAGTGGTTCATCATTTTTGTTTGTTTGTTTTTGCCTCTGTGGGTTGGATACTTCAATTATTGTAAGCATATATATAACACCGTGCCAATTCAGTGTCTTCCATGTGTTCAATTTAGTGCTATCAATTATCTCAATCATGTTGTACAACCATTGCCCAGAATTGTTAACAGATTCTCTCCCATTCTAAGCAGAAACCCACTGCTACCTAAACAGTGCCCATTTTCCTCTCTCCCATCTCAAGCAACCACTTAGAAACCTTAGCCTCCACCCATCTGTCTATCTGAATCTTTCGTACGAGTGAAGAGCCTGTGGTGTTTGCCTGTAGTAATCTACTTCACTCAGCATGTTTTCAAGGTTCATCCAGCCTGTGATATGCACCCGGACTTCATTTCTCTTTATGGCTGATGAGTATTCCGTCAGATGGCTAGACCACATTTTGTTTATCTTTTCATCTGTGGATGGACCTTTTGGTTGTTTCCACCTTTTGGTATTGTGGATCGTCATGCTGCAGGGAATAGAAAGGTGGGTGTTGTTTGTGTTGTTAGCCTCTGGGGGGGTTGAACCTCACACTCCAAGAAAGAGGTACAGATAACGCTGCCCGGCCTTGTGTCACTTGTACCCCAAGAGGCGACCTGGTGTTTCATCTATGGTGAAACTTTGGCAAATTCTTACTCACACTTAATATTTTCTCTGTTAATATCACCTATGAGGGCTGGGGGGCAGAGGAGGGAGAGCCTGGTGGTATAATGGTTAAAGACCAGGTTGCTAATCAAAGGGTTGGTGGATCAGAAACCCACCCAGCCACTCCCAGAAGATAAACCAGGACAGCTGCTCCCATAGAGATTACAGTCAAGAAAACCCGATGCTGTCATTCCATTCTGTCACCTGAGGTCACCAGGAGTTCTGCATTGACTTGATGGCATTTAACAACAGCTTTAAAAAGGTGGGAGGGGGCAATAGGACTCACTGGGAAATCAGGGGTAACAGTTGGTCCAGCGTCCAACACAGGCGGAATCTCAGTTGGTGCCGAAGGCTCCAAATGTGGAAGACCTGGAGGATCGTGTCTGCGGAACTGCTGAGAACTGCCCTGCCCTGAGGTTCGAGGAGAAAGATCCTGCAGCGTGGGTGTCTGGGGAGTGTCCAGGAGTCTTCTCCCGAGTAAATGGGAGCCTCACTGAAACCTGTTTTCAGTCAGAGGCATTTCCCACCCAAGCTTCTCCAGAGCACATCCCAGGGCGCTTAGAACGAAGCGTTTTGGAGGCATGCATGGCTGCCATCCTTGGCGTCCTTGATAGAGAAAGTGATGCTGGGGCTGGTGAATCTTTATGAAACTTCTCCCCATGACCTTGGCGTTCAGGATTTGCAAGTGTCAGATACCCCCACTGAGAGATCAGCCCACATGCTAACCAGCCCTGCCCCAGTCCCTTTGTCATCGTTGCCTCAGTCTCCGAGGCACCAGAGGCTTCATTTGTGCTCATTTTCCTGCTCTTAACACCACTCTGAGGAAAGAGCTGAGAAATCCAATCAGACCAAGGCTCTAAGGACTGCTAAGGAAATGTTGGCACTTAACAGCACACAGTGCTCGGAGTGAATCTTGCGCTGCTGGGTCAGGGACCTCCCCCAGGCTTTCTGCACTTGCATGATCATCCCCATAGGGTGTGAGGACAATAGATAATGGCAGTAATTTATATTCCAGGCACAATGCCTGTTCTTTGCAAGTACCACCTCATGGAACCTCAGTACATTGAAACCCACCTTATAAAAAAGCTATCAGCCAGTTCATGTCTGCCCCGCCCTGCCCCCACCACCACTACTCTGAGCTCTAAAGAAACCAACGAATGTGTTGGAAACCACATGCTGCTGTTTTATTTTAGATTGGTAAGACAAATTCATCTTTCCCAGTCATCTTTAACAGATAATCAAAAAAAGACCGCTTTGCATTGCTGGCAAACTCCTCCAGTTATAAAGCTGTGATTAATTCATTCTAACAGCAATTCCAAAGAGAAAGCAGTGAAAACAAGGTCCCCTTTCCCAGGTGACACTGGCCATCCTCATATTCTCCAGTCCTTTCTTGCTCCTTGCTCCGGGAAGCAATGAAACTGGTATTCGCTGTCTTAATTAGCTAGTGCTTCCCAAAGAGGAATACCACAAGGGAGTGTCTGTAATAAACAAAATTGTGGGGGTTTTTTTGAGTTCAGGAGGCTGAAAAACAGCCCCAGTGGCACTGTTAGGTGAATGTTACACTGCTAACCTCAAGGTCGTTGGGTCAGCTACCACCAGATGAGGCTGTCTGCTCCCATCAAGGTGGATGGCCTTGGAAAGCCTCCATTGGGTCGCTGTGAGTTGCAATCAAGTTGATGACAGTAGGCTGAGCTTTTGTTTGAAGACACTAAAAGCCTGGGGCTGAACTCCGGTGGCGTAGTGGCTGTGTGCGGGACTGCGGCCCACTGGGATGGCGGTTCAAATCCAGGAGCAAGGCTGGGCCTCCTAGTCCCACCAGAGGGCAGTTATGCCCCCGCCCCCCTCCCAAAAAAAAAGTACTAAAAACCCAAATTCAGGGTGCTAGCATGAAAGGAAGGCTTTCTCTTTCTCTGTTGGCTCTGGGCCTCCGTCTCTGAGCTTCTGCTCCTAAGCAGTCTTCATGAGACTGGGCACCTCTTTGTCCCCATTGTGACTCTGCTAGTTTACTTAACCTCATATTTCTCAAAGGAAACTGATTCAAGATAGACCCTCCACGCATCCTGCCTCACGAACATAGTAAAGACAAGCCATCCCCAAAAGCAGTGATGAGGATTTACCATATATATCTGTCTCAGGAGTTCCAGTTGCATTGGGCAAATCTAACGTGTTGAAAAGCAGGGAGAAAGGAGTCCTGATGACTCCGGTGAGTAGCCATTGGACTGCCAATGAAAAGCAGGGAGGTTGCTGTGAAGACTAAGGGGTTCCTAACCCAAGCCATGTGTTCTCAATGTTCTCTTGTGCAAGGGAAAGTTGGCCACTGAAGAAGGAAGACCAGAGAAGAATCGATGCACTTGAACTGTGGTGCTGGCAAAGAATATCGAGAGTCCCACGGCTTGCTCAAAGGACTAGCACATCTGTCTTGCATGGAGCGAAGTCAGAGGGCTCCTTGGAGACAAGGGTAGCCAACTTTGTCTTACAGACTCTGGGCATGTTGTCAGGGAAGGCCAGTCTGTGGAGAAGGACAGTGTGCTCGGTAAAGTAGAGGAGCGGCAAGTGGACTGGCACTGTGACTACCACAATGGGCCTGAGCATAGTGGGTCCACGGTGAGGACGGCACAGGACCATGCAGCAGCGCTTCTTTCTGTTGTATATAGGGTTGCTTTGGATCAGAACCCACTTGATGGCACCCAACAACAGCAGTTCAGCTCATAATGGTAGTTCATGCTCAAAGGTCTGGCAATGTTCCGAGTTTATTCCTTAGTACCTGCCATCATTTTTAGACCTGTCTGGTAGATACAAACTGATCAAGATGAGTGTCAAGTGGCGCAAACCCACAATTAGTTATGCGAGTGAGAAATAACCCATTGACTAAAGATTTCCTTGCAGTTCCTAAACTTTGGATGCTTTCCCCAGGCCTGTCCCTAGTAGACCTCAGATTAATGCTTGACACTACATAACTGACTTTAAGAAATAACTCAAGTTCCTTATAAGTCACTGCTTTCTGGCAGCTGTATAGATAGAATATAATTTACAGTCTAAAAATGAGTCAGGGTAACATTGATTAAAGTTAGTTAGCAGAGATCTTTTATCTTTTTGAAGGACTAATCAAAGATTGAATGCTTAATTATTTTCTTGACAAAATGCATTATGCTCCTGGTCCTACATCCACACTTTTCTTCCCTCTGCGGGATGAGAAGACCTAAGACAAATTTCTTGAAAGAAATACTATTTCCTACCCTGGGATATTGCGGGTGTGTGGGGGGGAGGGGGGGAGGAGGGGTGGTTTGTGAGGATAAAGCTAATAACGGAATAATGTCAGTCACCTAATAGCAGCCATTCTCTCCTTCAGCCAAAACATGTCGACTCTCCTGTTTCATTGCCACCATAAATAGGACTTACTAACATATAAACAGGAAAGCGAACCCAAACAGAAAAGAGTTGGGCCAGGTACCAATTTTGAATGACACGGAGGGTATCTTTGTTTCAAGCTATGAACTTTCAAAAAGTTAGCTGGACTCATTAAAAATATAAAATTCAATTAATCTTTTAAAACATTCAAAACATAAAATTCAATGAATTCTTTTTTAAGCAATCAGTTTCTGTTCTGCATTGTATGTTTTACAGATCAACAATTATTTCTACTAGCAGTGTTCCCTTAAAATAGACAAATAAATCGAAAATACCCGTAGGGCAAAGAACTGTCCAGAATTCCAATAACAGAATGGTGGAATGGACATTGTTGTTGTTTTTTGTCTTTTATTTTGGGGGCATCACTGGCCTCTGGTGGTGGGAGTAGGAGACCCAGCCTTGCTGCTGGATTTGAACCTCCAACCCAGTGGGCCACAGTTCTGCACACAACCACTATGCCACTGGGGCTCAGCCTATTGTTGTTTTTTAACTTTTAGAAAAATCCAAAGTTTTTGTTTTGGGGCATCACTGCCCTCTGGTGGGAGTAGGAGAATCAAAATTTTTAAATGACACTTAAGTATATACCCTAAAGATCAAAACTTGAATGTATAAAAGATTACACTATGACAAAATAATAACAATCTATAAGTTATTAGGGGCTCATGAGGGAGGGGAAGCGAAGGGGGATATGGGGAGGTGATACAGGGGCCTAAGTAGAAGGAGGATGTTTCGAGAATGATGATGGCAACAAATGGGCAAATGTGGTCTGCATACAATTAATATGATGAGTTGTATGAGCTCCCAATGAAATGATTCAAAAAAATTTTTAAGTGATTTATAAAGATGCTTTTGCTATTATGCACTTGCCCCTCTAGAAGTTTTGAAGAAGGCATCATTAAATCACTACTGAGCAATCTGCCGCCATTTCAACCCGAGTGTTCATAACTAAAACCGCGCTAAAGGGCCAGAACTTTTTTTTCCCTTCTCTTAAAAATTCATCTAGAGCTCATTATCAAGGGAATTAAGAGATAAAAAGGGCAATGTGGTCTTTGAAATGCAATTTGGGAAGTTAGGTGAGCTAGCTTGAACTCCTGCCTTCAAGGAGGCTTTCATTTTCCCATTTAATTTCTTCCGTTGTTCATGGTGAAGTGATTTGTGATCCACACTACACGTGGGAAGATTAGCAATGCTGGCACTTTCCCTTCATTGGTGAGAAATGGATGATGCCAAGAAAAGTCATCTACTCTCTTCCCCCTCCGCATAGTCAAAGAAACTATTTCACTGATGCGTTCATGTGAAAAGCCAGGTCTGTGTATGTTTCATCCATGATTTAGGGCTTGGACCCAAGTTCCAGCATGATCCTATTCTACCAGACTCAATGACAGCCAGAGGATTCCCAGAGAGATCCTTTCCTCCAGCCATTTGTAAAAGCCATTGCACGTGCAGCCTTGGTTGTCGCCATTGTCCTTAGCTGCTGCTGAAGGCCTGACTTAGACAAACCTTACACATCCCTGTTCATGCACCGTCGGCAGTCTCACTTGGGGACTGAACCCTTGTGACCCAGAGGACTTTCGCTGGCTGATCTTTAGTCGTAGATTGCCAGGCCTTTCTTCCTAGTTTGTCTTTGCCCAGGAGCTCCACTGAGACCTGTCCTGCATCATAGCAATGGGCAGGCCTTCACTCACAGACAGACGGGTGGAGGCTGTGCATGAGGTCCCCCAGCTGAGAATGGAACCTGGGGCTTCACACACGGGAGGTGAGAATTTGACCACAGAGGCACCCCTCTCCTTCGCTTTTGGCCATTGTGACCCCAAAGGACAGGGTAGCGCTGCCTCTGTGGGTCTCTGGGGCAGCGACTGTTCAATGGGGTAGAAAGGTCTTTCTCCAGCGGAGTGGGTGGTGCCTTTGCGATGCTGCTCTTTCAAGTCACCAATGGCAGGGATCTACATGTAACCTCCTCTCTGGGGTTTGGACACCAGGGAAATGAGTGAAGGGACACATCGGGCAATGGACGATATGAAAAATTAATAATAATTTGTAAATTATTAAGGGTTCATGGGGGAGGGGTTGGGGGAGAGAGCTGGTACTGGGGGCCTAAGTGGAGGGAGTGATGATGGCAGCAAATATGGTCTGCATACAATTGACGTATGTGTTGATCGTGATGGGAGTTGTATGAACCCCCAATGAAGTGCTTTATTTTTTTTTAAAAAGGAGGGGGAAAGAGGAGCTTATACCAATGGCTCAAGTAGAAAATATTTGGAAATGAAGGTTGCAACATGTGTACAAATATGCTTGATTCAAATGATATATGGAATGTTAGAAGAGTTGTAAGCCCCCAATAAAATCATTTTTAAAAAAGAATGGATTCACATGAATTCACAGACAAATGTATTAAGTGTAATGGAGAATATTTTGATGGTGATAAAGTTGTTTTGTAAAAAAAAACTTAAATACATAGCTTTGGGAAAAAAAACTTTTTCAGGGGATACCCCTCATACCTCTCTCCCACTGCATTACCTGTTTGCATCCAATATACACATATATATATATATATATATATATATGTGTGTGTGTGTGTGTGTGTTTATTTCCTCTAGGATAGTTATTTCATTTTTTATTAGTCATTTTATTGGGGGGCTCTTACAAATCATATAACATTCCAGCATTCAATCGTATTAAGCATACTTGTACATATGTTGCCATCAATAGTTTCAAAATATTTTCTTTCTGCTTGAGCCCTTGGAATCAGCTCCTCTTTTTTCTCCCCCCACTTCCCCCCAGCCTCCCACCCACGTGAATCCTTGATCAATTGTATATTATTGTTTGGTATTTCACAGTCTGTTGTCTTACACAGTCTGTTGTCTCCCTTCAGGAACATTTCTGTTATTCATCCCCCTGGGGAATGGGCTATAGAATCAACCAAAGCTGCGACTCCTGATGGAAGCAACTGCCACGTCTTTCTCCCCTGGGGCACCTGGCAGGTCGGAAGGGCTGCCCTTCATTAGCAGTCAGGTGCTGAGCTGCAGGCACCAACAGGACTCCTCTATTATTCGCTCAGTGCAGAGACACATTAAGAGTGACTAGGAAGAGCTGGGAAAAGTGACCTTTGAAATCAACAGTTCTCAACCTCTGAGTTGTGGCCCCTTTAGGGGTCAAATGACCTTTTCACAGGGGTCACCCAATTCATAACAGTAGCAAAATGACAGTTATGAAGTAATAACAAAAATAATTTTATGGTTGGGTGTCATCACCGCATGAGGAACTGTCTTAAAGGATCGGAGACATTAGGAAGGTTGAGAACCACTGTTCTAAATGATGACAAATACTTGCAATTAATAAAAGGCATGTTTCCTTATTAAGCTATCAGGAAATGCTCTTACAGCTTCCTGAGACAATTTATCTTGACCTTAATATTCAACAGAGAGGGCAATTAGAAATTCAAAAATTATGCTATTTGTACAGCAAGTAAGTAGGTAATTATTTATTAGAGGATTTACCATGATTATAAGCCATTAGTAGTCATTAATAAAGGAAACTTTATTCATAAATATATATTTCTTTTGTGTGCTGAATTTCATGAGCTAATGTTTCAGCTTGAGTTCAGTTTCAGTTGCAAGTACCTCTGGTCAAGGACAGGGTTGTGTGACTTAATTAATACTTGGCATTTTGAAACAAGATCGGAATGAATTATAATTTATGCAATCTTAATTTTTTTCACACATGGTTCAGCTTTCAGTGATTTTTTTTTCCCTTTCCGCATCACTGCCCTGGTGGGAATTGGAGGCCCAGTCTTGCTCCTGGAGAGCTGTTGCTGGATTTGAACCGTCAACCCTGTGAGCTGCAGTCCTGCACACAACCACTATGCCACCAGGGCTCAGCAAGTGTTTTTATGTTTCAGCAAATGCTCACTACTTATCAGAAAATTAATGAATTGAACTGGCATTCACAACAGTTTCTCAACTGGAAGGTTTAAGGGGCCTAGCTAAAACCCCAAATGAAACCCACTGCTATTGAACTGACCTTGACTCACAAGGACCCTTTGTAGGGATTTTGGAGGCTGTGCATCTTTATCCTTCTGGAAACAGACAGCCTCATCTTTCTCCCACAGAGTGGAGAGTGGGCTTGAACCACTAACCTTGAGGCTAGCTGAATCTACGGTGCCACCAAAGCTCCTTAGAACTCACAACATAATGAAAATCTATAATAAAATAACTCAGAATACACACATTGGTACAGATAAGAGCTGACACATGGAATTCAGGGCAGATAAAACCCTCAGAACAGTAGTGGGAGCAGTTACATGAGGGTAGGAGGATGGTGGGGGGGAGAGGGGAAGGGGAAAAAGGTCCAGAAAGAGACCTACCTTTTGGAGTATTTGAGCAGAGGTTATCCTAACCGAAGAACTGTGCCTTAAGTATTTCTGATCCTGAGTTATACCTGTTAATTTCCCTACTAAAGGCCTAATCATGAGTATGGCCAATAACATAAGTGTGGCTATTGCAATAATGATGAAACCTAGCTAAAAAGTAGAGTGCTGTGAGAGGGATATCTAGCTGGTGTCAGAAAGGGGGGAAGAGGATGAAGGCTTGTCTAACCTCTGCCTCATAGGAGTTGATCTTAAGCTGGTGTTGATTCTCCTTCCCCCTTGTGAAATCAGAGAAAGTCAGAGTTGTCCCCCATGTCCTCTATGTAAGATCTAGGTAAAAGCCTCCATTTCCTGTCCAGATTGTTGATAAAAATTTGCTTCAAAGATTAAAAAAAAACAAACCCTACTCACTACTAGTAAGTCAATTCTGACTCATCAACCCTAGGACAGGTGGAACTGCCTTTGTGGATTTCCAAGTCTGTAATTCTTTTTTTTTTCCCCCAATAGTTCTATTGGCATATAATTCCCATAACATACAATTCAATTATTCAGTCACAGCAAGAAGAACTGTACAATGATCACCATAATCAGTTGGGGTAGGCTGAGCCCCAGTGGCATAGTGGTTGTGCATGGGACTGCAGCCCACTGGGTTAGAGGTTCAAATCCAGCAGCAAGGTTGGGCCTCCTACTCCCACCACCAGAGGGCAGTGATGCCCCCCCAAAAAAGAAAAAATCAGTTGGGGAGCATTTTAAGTTCTCACCGTTACTAACTCCCCATCTACCTCAACTTCCACTGACATTCCCCCAAGGAACCATTAATCCAATTAAGTACTGTTTCTATAGATTTACCTATCCTGGATTTCACATACAGAAGAACACTTCAAAACAAAAACATTAAAAATCTTAATAGAAAACAAAATATTTTCAAAAAAGCTGAAACAAATTTACATGGATCATAATGGAGATCCAATGATAAATGCTACATTTTAACCTATTGCATCTGCGACCATCTACTTTCCAATGCATTCTACATGTCAGCAAGACGGTAACGCTACAGGAGTGGAAAACCTCATCATTCACTCACGGAGCAGCTGGTGGTTTCAAACTGCTGACTTTGTGGTCAGTAACCCAATGTATAATGCAGAGGCCTGCAGAACTGCTCCCTTCAAAAACAAGACTTTAAAAACCAATAATAATATTTAGAATAATTAAAGCATACACACAAATGTATTGCTGTATGTCCATTCCCATTCCTGGTGACTGCCTGGATTATAGAGTAAAATGGCTCCATGGAGTTTTATGGGCGGTAACCTATCAGGAAGCAAATCACCAGATCTTTCTTCCATAGTACTTGTGAGTGGCTTCAAATCATCGATATTTAACTCAGTAGTGGATTACACATTTGTGCTCAGGGATATGTACTTGGGGATCTTACCTTGGGAGAATTGTGTTCTTAATGTAGCTTTGATGTATGATACACATCATACCCCCAAATCTGTGATAAAATGCAGAGTTTATACAAGTTAATTACTGCAACTGCTCTATTTGGACTATCTGTTCCATTGACAATGAACCACTAAGCAGTGGTTCTCAACCTTTGTAATGCCTCAACCCTTTCATACAGTTCCTCATGTGTGGTGGCCCCCAACCATAAAATGATTTTCGTTGCTACTTCATAACTGTCATTTTGCTACTGTTATGAATCATAAAGTAAATATCTGATATGCAGGATGTATTTTCATTGTTACAAATTGAACACAATTAAGACAGTGATTAATCACAAAACAGTATGTTATTCTATATTGTGAAATATTCATTTCTAATGACAAATGAAATAATGAAAGTTTGATTTGAAGCATGGTGTAGCATGGATAACAGGCTTCATGCCAGGTTCTCAGATGTGGGCATAGCTTCATGTGAGCAGATCTATCTGGAGACAGTGTCTCGGTTCCTAAGAACATCGGAAATATGTGCTTTCCCGTGGTCTCAGGTGACTCCTGTGAAACCCCCACCAGAGGTTGCGACCCACAGGTTGAGAACCACTGCACTACGGGGAAGTGGAAGTAAATCAGCCATAAAGGGATATGTCCACCCTCCTTTATCTCCCATCCATCTGCAGGAGTGGTTTCTGGCACAGGGAGCAGCAGATTTGTCTTCTTCCCCCGTTTCCCTGCTCCTTCTGGTGGAACACAGTTCTAGCTACAGGCCAATTGGATCAGTGAATCCCCATGCCTGGTCTGTCTTTATCCCCATCTCACTTGTCACGTGTGCCAAGCCTCTGCAAAGCTCTCCTAAGCCAGCCTGTCCCGTGTTGACCTTGCTTTTGAGCACTCTGAGGACAACGCTATTAACAGTGGTACCAGCCTTGAATCACCCAGATAACATCCATCACTGCTGCTTCAAATCCTCTCTGCCTCCCCCGGGTTAGGCATAATAAAACATTGAAATAACCATAAGCGGTGCATAGAACATTTCTAAGAGAGAAAAAGAAATGTCTGCTCAGAGATTTAAAATGGACTGTGGTGAAAAGTTCAGTGTTGCACATTATGGCCTTAGAACTCTGCTTCAGAGTCTATGATTGACATCTAATTTTTCTAACATTTTGTTTTATTTCTAGCCCTTGTGGTAGCAGTTCTACGCTTCATACAATTGAAACCAAAGGTTTTAAACCCGTGGCTGAATATTAGCGGATTGGTGGCGCTTTGTCTGGCTTCCTTTGGAATGACCTTACTTGGTAATTTTCAGGTACTTGACTTGGTCTTTTTCTCCTTTCTCTCATACTGGTAAGGCCTTCACCTGTATGATGACCATAGACATCGAGGTAGCTCATGCTTGCAGTAAAAGTACCTGGTTAGAAAAAGGATTGAATTTGCCTATGTTTGGAGATATATATTTTTACCAAAATAATAATTATAAAAAATAGCAATAATTATAAAAAATAGCAATTGATTAATTACTACATGATCCATATAAGTGTGCATGAATTCTTTTTATCCAGTGCCAACAATAGTCCCTTAAACATGCAATAGTCCCTTAAACATGCATGGTCTCCTGTAGTAATTCTTTTTTTTTTTTAATCCTTTTATTGGGGGCTTGTATATTACTTTTCACAATACATAAATACATATATTGTGCCAAGCATCTTCACATGCCTACTGTCATCATCATTCTCCAAATATCTGCTTTTTCATTTGAGCCCTTGATATCAGCTTCTCATCCTTTCCTCTCCATCCTTGCTCCCTCCTCCTCCACCAAACCTCAATACTTTATAAATTATTGTTGTTTTGTCATCTCTTACACTGCCCAATGTCTCCCTTCACCCGCTCCTCTGATGTCTGTCCTCCAGATAGGAGGTTATGTGTAGATCCTTGTAATTGGCTCCTCTCTCTCCTTCCCTCCACCCATTCGTTAACTCCACTCTCACCACTGGCCCTGAGGGGTTCATCTGTCCTGGGTTCTCCGTATTTCCAGCTCCCATCTGTACCAGTGTACCTCCTCCAGTCCAGCTGGATCTGTAAGGCAGAGGTGGGACCGTGAGAGTTGTGGTGAAGACGCCTTCAGGAACTAGAGGAAAGTTGTATGCTTCATTGCTACTTCACTGCACTTTGGCCCACCTCCTCCCCCACGACTCCCCTGCAAGGGGATGTCCAATTGCCCACAAGTGGGCGTTGGGTTCCCCTGAGGTTCCCCACCACCACCACCCTCCTCATTTGCAGTGATGCTAGTCTTGTTCTTTGATGCTTGATATCTGTTCCCTTCAACCCCTCATGATCACACAAGTTGGTGTGCTTCTTCCATGTGGGCTTTGCGGCTTCTGCTCTAGATAGATGGCCACTTGTTCACCTTCAAGCCAGTAAGACCCCAGATACTTTATCATTTGGTGACTGGGCACCATCGGTTTCCTCCACTTTGTCTGCCTCTGCACTCTTTTGTCTTCAGTGGTCATGTCGGGAGGGTGGGAATATAATGATATGATTTTTCTTCTTTGATGCCTGATACCTGGTTCTTTCCACACCTCATGGTCGCACAAGCTTGTGCATTTCTTCTGTGGTGGACTCTGTTGCTCCTGAGCTGTGTATGAACGCTTGTTTACCCTCAAGCCTTTAAGACCTCAGATGCTGTATCTTTTGATAGCCAGGTACCATCAGCTATCTTCACCACTCTTGTTCATGCCCCCACATGTCCTCAGTGATTGTCTCAAGAAGGTCAGCACACAGTGATAGGATTTTTTCCTGTTTGATACCTGAGGTCTCATCTTTTCGACACCTCGTATACAACTCTTATCACAATCCATACAGAGGTCCATCGTGTGTCAAGCACATCTGTACATCCACTGCCCTCATCAGTCTCACAACATTTGCTTTCCATCCTGCAGTAATTCTTCATGGTCTTTCAGCATAGTGTACCTAAGTCTGTATTACACATGTGAGGGTGCTTGCTTGGAATTTCAGAAAGGCCATGGGAAAATAGAACTAGAAGTTAATGGGATTTCCCCCTACTTTGAAGCCCCCTAGTACAGCATGACTATTGGGGAAAGTCCCTACCAAAATAGCTGTGTATTTTCTACAAAGGACTTCAATGGGCTTTGCGTATGAAGGATCTTCAGAAAGTTCATGGAAAAATGGAATTAAGCTTTATAAAGTGAAGATATTTCTATTAAAAAAATGGTACCAGTCATTTAGTTCATCCCTAAAGGTCCTGGGAATTTAACCATGTCCATCATGTCTTTTTACATTTTTTTTGTTTGTTTGTTTTGGCATCACTGCTCTCCGGTGGTGGGAGTAGGAGATCCAGCCCCTCTGCTGGAATTGAACCTCTGTCCCGGTGGGCCGCAGTCCCGCGCAAAACCACTACGCCACCGGGGCTCAGCCGGTCTTTTTACATTTTTAACTGAGGGAAAATTTCCCTTTAGAGATATGTTTTTAAGATTTGGGAGCAAAAATCAGAAGGAGTCAAATCAGGACTGTAATTTGGATACCTAATGATGTCCCATCAAAAATCTTGCAAATTGCCTTTGTTTGATGAGAGGAATGAGCAAAAATATTGCCATGCTAGAAAACAACTCTCTGGTGAAGAATGCCCAAACATTATTTTTCTGCTAAAACTTTGGCTGATGTTCTTAAAACACTCTCACAATAAGGAGATGATATTATTCTTTGACCCTCCAGAAAGTCAACAAACAAAATACCTTGGGTACCCCAAAACCTGTTACCATGACCTTTGCGCTTTACTGACCTGCTCTTGCTTGAACTGGACCTCGTCCACTTTGGGGTAGCTATGATTTATTCAGGGTTGGACTAGTAAAACCTTGCTTCATCTCCTGTTAGCATTCTCCAAGAATATGCTTCCGGGTCTTGGTCCCACATTTGTAAAATCTCCATGGAAAACTCTGCTCTTGGCTACAGTGATCTGTGTGCAACAGTTTCTATATCCATGGATCAGACACTTGCTCAACTTTCATTTTTCAGTGAGAATTATGTAGGCTGAACCAACCGAGATATCTGTAGTGTTAGTTGTTATTTTTGCTGTTAATCATCAATCCTTTTCAATTAGGACTCAGGATGCGAATAGTCTGTCAATAAAGGCTTCCGCTTCCCTCATCTAGTCCTTTT
Source organism: Nesogale talazaci (assembly GCA_004026705.1). Taxonomy (NCBI): domain Eukaryota; kingdom Metazoa; phylum Chordata; class Mammalia; order Afrosoricida; family Tenrecidae; genus Nesogale; species Nesogale talazaci. The sequence goes on along the minus strand of PVJH01010698.1, from coordinate 56,470 downwards.
TAAAACAAGCTATCCATTTGTAAACTGCAAATTTCATTGGGGAAATCCGCAAACTTTTTTGCAAATCCTCAGTGAATTCACTTTTCTCTCACCCATAAATTTGAATGTTCGCTCCTGCTTCAGTTTTAGCAGAACTCATGGTACTCTGAGAACTCTTTTCAAACCAATATTTTATCCTTCTTAGATTCTTTTCAGAATTGTTATACAAAGTAGTGAAAGTTTATTTGGGCATAAAACATTTTTTTTAATCCATGACCGTAGTATTTTCATAATACACATTTCCCATGAACTTTTTGAAGATGCCTCATAGATTGTTTCACAACAAATTGTTTTTCTAGAAAACTGCTAGGACCGTTGTCTTTTTATGGTTAAACAATGAGCATCGTTCCTAGATGACAGCTTGTTTTCCAGCTTAGCAAAGTCATGTGGCAATCAAGACGTTAGATTTTCTTTCAAATACCCATCTTTTATATGAAAATATATGAATCCTAGTTCTTTTTTCCAGAAATGTACCCGCCCAACCTCCCAACCTTTAACAGTAATTTCCCTTGCCAACACTCACACCCAGCTCTTGACCTGAATGACTTCATTATGAACTAGACAAGGAGAGCCCCGCTCTCTGACAGTGATTGTCAGATTTCCTTGTCTCTGTTCTCTTCATCTGTGCTACGTCGTGCTGCCGGATATTTCCTTCTGTGTCACCCTGTCCCCCTAGCTACTGAAGGAAATCCAGATGATGTCAGCATCCAAGTCTCATGATATATAAGTGAGTGGTTCGTAATGTGTGTACTACAAAGATGGTACATTTTTGATGGCTGTTTCTCATCCTGAGTGTCCTTCAGTTTAAGAAGTGCTGCAAGGCACAACTTCGTGGGTCCGGTTCTGCAGGGGCCCTCATTAATCTGTTGCAAGAACACTGCTTTCTGGTTGTCCAGCTTGATAAAAGATGGACCCACCATGGAGGATAAACAAACAATTCATCAAATAGACAAGACTGAGTAGCTGCTGTGTGCCAGCGGAGGTCTTAAAACAAGTCAGCTTGGTTCACTGACTTATCGGGAAACTATCTGGGAGTTTCTCCCCACAAGCTCCAGCATGTGCGGGCCTGGAACCTCTTTTATTGAAATGTTTGGTAGGAGTCTTTCTCCCACTTGATTGTCTATGCTGCAGATGCAGGAACGCTGTGAAGTACTCAATAGCTATCATTTCTTTCAACAGTGGAGCTGATCAAAGTTGTTCAGAAAACAAGTTTTGCCTTCTGCTAAAGTCCTGGAAGAATCCTAGAAATTGGGTGGATTTGATAAGCCACTTAGGGTTACGGCGCATCAAATATCCCTCAAGTCATTCCTCTCTGGATTTTAAATATATATCTCACATAAAACACCTTTTCTGATTGCTTTTTTAAATTAACAACATATATAGGAAAATAAGACCTATTGACAAGATTGGTGATGGAAACATGGTGCAAATATTGTTTTTTGAATTGCCAGTGCCTTCATGCATTGTCTTGTTATTTGACGTTGTTATAAATAATGGCTGCATCAAATCAGTATTTTTCACCCTTAAAATTTTTAACTGTTGCTTTCAGCTATGGGTAGAAGTTTCCTCTTCTTTAGGAGAAACCACTTTTTAACCTATATAGGTCAAAAGATATATTTTTAAACTTGTTTAAAATAATTACTTCTCAAATAAACTTTTACCTCTGGTAAATAGGTTTACCATTCTGTACACAACCCAACGGGGTCCCCCTTCATTCATTAACACTGTAAAAGTCTTCACTATGAATATCAAAGACTGATGTCTTTAATGGTCTCCAAATACAGGTATGCATCACGTGATGTCTGTTAGGGCAGTGTCCTCAGCACATACGTCTGTGGTTTCACAGCATTATTCTAGAGTTCAGTAATTCTGTTGGGAAAACGGAATGTAGCTAAAACACTTTGCAAAGTACAGAGATCCACCTGCCCCTCACTCGCTTGCATCCGCCCTGGGGGAAGGGCGTCCTGGTGTTACCACACACTCTTTGGAATGGGATCTAAAGTGATTGATCATGCAGACAAGAGACCCTGCAGTAGCTAGGGAGGTGGGTGACCAGCAAAGGATGCTGCGTACTTGGTACTGGGCTGCGCGCAGTGTATGTGATGTACATGTGGTGCCTGGGCAGAGGCTGCAGATCCTCCCCTGCTGGAGGTAGCTAGTGCCCTACAGAGGAGGAGAAGGCAAATTGGAAGAGTTAAAGCACATTGGAGTCAGGGAAGGGTGTAGGGAAGGCAGTCAGGGAAGAAGATGGTGGCAGCGGACCCAGAGTCAGCCAGGAACACTCCTCATTCTTGGAGACCCTACAGTGACCATGCAGGAGTGGCAGAGTGGAGCCACAGTTTTTACACAGATCCTTCATGCAGTTGCATGGACCCAGCCTTCCCTGTGGCTCTCCTAGTTTCCACTCTCCTGTATATCATATATTGTTCACACAACATCCAACCCACTTGAAGCCTCAAAGCATCGACTGTACATAGCAGATACTAGACAACGCATAGCTGAATTGCAAAAGCTCCTACACTCACACACACACACAACTCACTGCTACTGAGTCCATTCTCAATTCCAGAGACCCTATCAGATGGGGTAGAACTGCTCCTGTGGGCTTCTGGGATAGGAACTTTACTGGAGTAGAAAGTCTCCATCTCTCTCCCGTGGAGCAAGCTGGTGGTTTCGAATTGTTCAAGCCCAACACAAAACCACGATGCCCCCAGGGCTCCCTGCAGAAGCTCCTCGCTGGCAGTGATTCTTACTCTTCCAGGAAAGCCAAACCAAATAAAGCAACTCTCTCACAGCCACCTGGTCACATCACATCGACAAGCCAGTTTTGTGGGGGTAAGGAACAGTCAGGTATTCGTTGTCTTTGCCAACAAAATCTTGTCCTGCCTAGAATTGGGCATCTTCAACCAGGAACAACACAGCCAAGTTCCAGAACTCATTTTCTTAGACTCAGAAAATAAAGTGTGGAGTGCATCTCTTACTGTCTTGGACAGTTTTCTTTTTCATGTAATACTCCTGTGTTTTTTTCTTGGAAACAAACAAAGAAATAGATCACCACTCCTTGTATAGTTTGTCTGGGTAATGTCTGGGGATCCTGGGTTGTTATTTCCCTTCCTTTCCTGAATTTGAACCAAGTTAAAAATAGAAACATGATGGAATCTAATCTTTCCAAGGTCTCTCATACCATTGTTGGAATATCCCATTTGCTTTGACCTCCTTCACTCATCCCATTGGTTTGTGTTTTTTCTTTTCAAAATGGGACTCCACATGCCATTTTTGCTCATCGGTAGCTCACGAACGATGAAGAAATCCACAACGTTGGCACTTCCTTGACCTTCGGATTTGGCACGTTGACCTGTTGGATCCAGGCTGCACTGACGCTCAAAGTCAACATCAAGAATGAAGGGCGGAAAGTTGGCATTCCAAGAGTGATTCTGTCCGCATCCATCACTCTGTGTGTAGTTCTCTGTATCCTTTGAATGTGAAGCCTCTGTATTCTTTGCCAGTGAGTTTAGAACACAGATAACGTATCTGCATTGGAAGGCAAGAAAACCACTTGCCCCAGTGGGATATGTTGAGATCATCTCAGAATCTGAGACAGAACAGAAGAGTAAATGGGCCAGACCTACTTTTGATGCCAAGGAGGAAAGGGAGAACTTAGAAAAAAAAAAAAAAAGGATAGTTACATTCTCAATATCTTTTTAGTTTTTATCTGTGTCATGGGTTCTGTTTATCACAAAAGATGTAAAAGTTCCCCTTTTTGAAAAGCAGAATAGATAACCAAAAGCGGCTTGTGACCTTTATCATATCTTTTAAAAAAATTCATTAGTGACCTTAAAAAATCTGATATTTATTGACTTTCAAGAGACAAATACATGTACGCCTTTTCTGAGAATCACTAAATGTTTCTAGAAGATACCTTAATTTCAAATAAGCTACTATTGCATTGTAGGCGCACTGGCGGCACTGCTTTGTAAGCGGACTGCTACCTGCAAGGCCAGCAGTTCAAAAGTATCCGCAGCCCTGTGGAGAGGAAACGATCTGCAACCTTGAAGGTTTACAACCCTCCATGGCGTTGTCATGAGTCAGAATCAACTAGGTGTCAGCGAGTTCTGTGGACCTTTGCAGTTGCCCTTGACCTTCCTAAAGAGGAGGAGAGACTAATCTAGGATGGAGCGCAGTGGCCCCAATAGAAGCCTGCCGTTTCAAATCGAACCCACCAGATCATTCCTTCGTTCTGCAGTGCTGAGGAACCAGAAGGGGTCACATCAGTGAGACTCTCAGGAAACCGGAGTGGGGGGGGGGCATAAAGTTCCTCAAATAATAGATGTGTAGTCATCATAATGATATAGCTTCTATCATCATAATAGTCAACAATTATGGAGGACAATTAATACTTAACAGTACTTCAATCATAATCGCTCAGCTCACCACCAGCCAGTCAATTCTGACTCGGTGGCCCCAGGTGACAGGCTTGAACTGCACCTGTGAGTTACCCAGACTATAACTCTGTCTAAGAGTAGAAGCCTAGCCTCTCCCCCATTCAATCATAGCATAACATGAGCCAACCATTCTTGGGCGTTTCTTGGCGCCCTGGTGACTCAACAATGAAACAGTCAGCCACGAAGCTAAAGGTTAGCAATTTGAACCCACCCAGTGACTCCATAGGAAAGAGCCCTAGGGATCTGTTTCTGCAAAGAGGACAGCCACGAAAGCCTGAGGGAGCAATTCTACTCTGTGGCCCAGGGTGATTCATGGGTCGCAACAGATCACAACACCCAGCAAAAACAGGCACTGCTGTACACACTTTAAATATGTCATCGCTTCCTTTAATTGTCAGTAAATGTTTTAGGTTGAGTTTTCTAGAGGAGCAAAACTCTCAAACCGTGTGTGTGTGTACACATACACAGGCATACATCTATATGAAGCTATATGATTATATTAAAGACATAATAGACTTATTTCAAGGAAATATCGCTTGCAGTTGTGGAGGCTGACAAGTGTCAAACCCTGAGTCAGAAGACAGTCTCGAGGCTTCTCCTAACTCCTGTGACTGTCAGGCTGATGGAAACCGGAGTGGGGGCGGGGCATAAAGTTCCTCAAATAATAGATGTGTAGTCTATTCTATGTGTAGCTATATCAGCCAGCAGGTCAGATGGCTCACTGGCCATCAGAGGATGATGAATTGGATGCAGGACCTACGCATCCAGACCAGATAGTTGGATCAGGCCAGACCCACAAAGAAACCCCCCTTCCCACTGATAAGCTGCTCACTTCAGATCGGGAGGAGATGGAGGATAGACTGACTGCCGAGGAGCCATTTCTATCACAGACCTGCCCCTGTGGGTTCCCAAGTATTTAACACTTTATAGTACTAGAAAACCTCGTCTGTCTCCCACAGAGCAGCGGGTGGTTTTGAGGTGCTTGCTTTGGGTTAGCAGCCCAATGTGAAACCACTTGGGTTTATCAAAATGGAGGAGGGTCACACAGTTTCTGTCAAGCCAAGTTGACACTTAACTTTACCCCTCGTGACAAGACTGCAGAAATGATTGGTACATGGTGGATCAAGTTTTAGATTCAGGCTCAGTTCTTGCACTCTGAACCACTATAGCCTCCTGCTTTTCCAGGCTTCCAGAAAGTTGGCCTTGCACTACGAAGCCAACATGTAGCATGCAGAGTTGTTCTCCAGGAAGTGGTGCGTTGGTCTTTCTATCTCCTTCCCTCACAAAGTTCCGCTCAGTCACTTCACTAGGCTCTACCAGTCAGTACCCGGAGAACATTTGAGAACTTGAAATTGGAGCCAAGTGACTTGCCACTTGCCAGCAACCTAACTAAATAGTTTATAAGCAAAAAAGGTCAGAACTCTATCCATCTGGGGTTTGAAGATTTATCCTTTCCCCATTAAGGAATAAGGTGATATTTCTTTAGCATTATTTTGGGCAAAGTCAGTCACGTGGACAGGCTGTAAATGATCTTGCATGTTGAGCGTGCACCATTGGGCTCTGATCGGGGTTGTTCCTGATAACCCGAAAACATGTCTTGGTTCTCAAGGGAATGGATTCAGGCCTCGTCTAGAGAGCAGAGTTTAGCCAAAGAAGTTACACATTCCCAGACCATCAGAAAATTCCCCAAGATTTTAAGTCTGGTTCTGAAGGGGGGAAAAAATGAATTCTGGCTTTTGAAATAAATATATTCAGTTCTTGGCCTTTCTCGGAACCTCTCTCCTTCCCTGTCCCTCCCTCCCATGTCCCAGTGAGGTTGTACCTATTCTGACACGAGCAGCTCATGCTTCTTGGGTTTTTTCATGGCACATATCATTTGGCCACACGTTTAAATCTGACGCTGGAAATGCTACATATGCATGAATGCTTAGAGTTCCGTTGAGCTACGGCTGCAGGGTCTTGATTTCCACTAAGTGTTGCCTGGAGACAGTAGTGAAAATCAGAAGGGGAAGCAGCGCATTTTGGACTCCGTCCATAGCGGCGCAGAGGCAAACGTACCTTACGTAGAGATTTTGACAGTTGGCTTGGCTTAAAACAATTCCTAGAGGATCTGAGGATGACCTGGTGGCATCGTGGTTACACTTTGGGCTGCTAACCTCAAGGGCCTCCGTTCGAAACCACCAGCCACTCCAAGGGAGAATGATCCGCCGGCCTTTCGTATATGCCCTGTCGTATGAGGTTGCCCTGAGTCGGCAGTGTGGGGATGACAACGGTGACTGTCACCCATAGCCATCATCAGTGACGTCACCAAAGTCTCACTTTCTGACTGATCGATGACTTTGCTCTTGGAATCCTGTGCGTATGTCTGTTTGCTAGGCAGGCGTAGCGTAGAGGGGATACATGCCCACGGACACGGGTGAGTCAGGATGTTAAAATCCCAGTTTCACCAGTTACAACCTCTTGTGATCCCAGGCCAAGTGCCCTTCCTTCACCCCTCGGCCTCTGTTTCCCTACCAGTCAGTGGAGTGAACTAGTGACAGCAAAAGCAGCGGAAGGGAGGTCGCCCATAAATAAAGTGACCAGATTGTGAGCGGGACACCATTGACCGGGGGTAGGGGGCGTTCTTGATTAAAAATGTGGTCTATATGGAGCCACAAAAATTTTCATAGAATGCAAAAATAGTATTGTACTCTATTTATTTTAATTTTTAAACACCGCGGGATGTTGTTACATTGTTAAAAAGCGGGACGTCTGGCCACCTTACCATAAAAGCACGTGGAGCCACGTCTGCCGCACAGAGAGAGCTCAGTCCCGCTCACGGCCTTTAGCCCCGTAAGGGGGCAGGCACATCCCTCTAGCAAGTTCGCCAGTGCGATGGAGAGAGCCAGAAGCCCCTGTTTCCTTCCACGTGGCGGGTGCAGGTGGTTTCCTTGACGTCGCCTCAGACTTCATCCTCATGGCCCAAGGCATCCACATGTACGCGGCCAGGATCCAGTGGGGCCTGGTCATGTGCTTCCTGTCGTACTTTGGCACCTTCGCTGTGGAGTTCCGGCATTACCGCTACGAGATCGTTTGCTCAGAGTACCAGGAGAACTTCCTCAGCTTCTCAGAAAGCCTGTCCGAAGCGTCAGAGTATCAAACGGACCAGGTGTAACCCATCAGCCTGTCCTTGCTGGAGAGGGGTGTGGCCGTGGGAGAGGGGCCAGCCGGGCACACTCACTGGACTTGATAGATGACCTCATGACTCATTCTTCACACACACAAGCACGCACGCACGCATCAGCTTATGGCCACATTTGCCAAATGAGCTTTTCAGGGCGAGTTATTTCTCTAATGAAAAAGCACAAGCCCTGTGAGTCGAAATACACGCTGTGACACTGAAACTATATGCACGACCGAGCAAGAAGCTTGTGCATGATCATGGCTCTTTCCCGCGCTCGCCTCCACATTTCAGACACGTGTTCTCCCTGCCGTAGAGCTGGGTCGGCCAAATGTAACATGGGGATAATACCACCTCCCAAAGTTGCCTTCAGGTCCAAAGAGCTTGGGACCCGCTCCTTGGGAAGTTCAGAATCTGACGCCGATACTCTGGAAAGGGAAATCAGGTCGCGGCCGACTGGGCCGGAAACCAGAGAGAGGTGACCTTGTGTAAACTGTGGGGCGGAATGGGATCCAAGGAGAACTTTCCCAGGACATCTCCCTTTCACCTTGACCTCGTTCAGTGGGGGGAGGGGAGGGGGCCGCGTGGTAAGGGGATTGAACTCAGCAGAAGGCACACACTACAAACTGTCGGAGCGAAGGAAGTCCACTGCCGTATTTGGATCCAATCCATGGTGACTGAACTCTATGCCCCAGTGTGGATGTGTGTCGGGCTCTGGTCTGCCAAGCATGGGCCAAGATGGGGCAGCACACATGAGGGTTAGGAACTGCTTCTCTCATAATGCCAGGTACAGATTGTGGCTGGTTGTTTTTATGATTTCATGGTTTACCTTTTTTTTTTTTTTTTTAAGGCATTACCATGGGCTCTCTAAGCCTCATGAGCACAGACGATACAGACCAAATCGAAAGAGCCAAACTAGCTTTGAGCTCAATTTTGAGATCAAAGGAAAAAACACCTTCAGGCTTTATTTGTTGATTTCATATTTGAAGATTAGAAAATATACAGAAAGGAATGCAAGGAAATCTAAATGGAAGAAATAAAATGAGCACCTGCTAGAGGTTTGTAAAGCATCTTGCCACAGGTCCAGATCGGTGGGGGGGGGGGGGGGTGCTTTCCTTAAAAATGTATCTATTGGCTGAGCTCCGGTGGCGTAGTGGTTGTGCGCGGAACTGTGGCCCACTGGGTTGGGGGTTCAAATCCAGCAGCAAGGCTGGGCCTCCTATTCCCACCACCAGAGGACAGTGATGCCCAAAAAAACAAAAAACAAAAATGTATCTATTGTTCAGCTATATTGTGGTGGGATTTTTTATATCCTTGTTTCAGTAGAAGAAGGGCTTTTCAAACTTGGAATTTCTAAAAGCCTAATAAAAGATTGCACCCACGTACACACACCCCTCCCCACAAAAGTTTAAATCCAGGAAGCAGGTTCCTTGCTGCCTAACACCTAATGTTGTCCCCAGGTCTTTTGTAGTTCAAATTCCAGCATTCAAATGGGAGCCTAGGCATTTGAGGCTGTGCTGCTTACAGGGCATTCCAGATTCCAAATTCTATCCGTGTGAGCCAAGCTGACAGATCCTCCCTCAGTGCAGTTTGTTTTAAGGACATCCTCATACGCTCTTGCAAGTGTTGTGGGGTTTAGATTGTTTTTCAATTCAACTCCAGAGTCTGGGCTTCTTCAGCAGCGGTCCGTGACTTTTCATCTCTATTTCTCCCACCTCCCCGCACAGTGCCTGCTTCATTCTAGGTGCTCCAACAATGTCCGTTGAATAGAGTTATATGTGACTTAAAGGGAGGAACTGAGCCAGGGTGGTGCTTTCAAGTTGGCAAGGTTGGTGGTTCAAAGCCACCAACCACTCCAAGAGAGAAAGATGAGGCTCTCTGTTCCTATAAAGATGTACAGCCTTGAAAACCCCATGCAGGGTTGCTATGGGTCAGAATTGCTGTGCGTTTGGTTTGGGAATTTATGAGGAACTAAGAGTGTCAGAAAAATTCCAATATGAGTGAGAAAGTTAAGAAAACAAAGGACTATACTTACCTGGCAGGGGAGTTCATGAAGGTGGTTTTGCCAGGGCAAGGTTTATCCATTGCACTCTGGATGGGCTGACCCCTGCGATTTCCGCAAATGTGGGAAACGCGACGGCATAATTTGTGGTAGTGGGGGCCTGGGTTCGCGCTCTCCCCTGATTAAAAAAAAAAAAGAAAACAAAGGACTGTGACAGATACAGGAATGGAAGAAACCAAAAATCAGGGTCAAATGGGGGAGTGAGACTATTTGTAAGGCAAATGGAAAAATGTGAGGAAAATAAGCAGAGAATATTCTCCTGTTCAAAAGGCATTTAACTGTAAATAGTCTAAGGTGACTTTTTTTATGTTTGAATACTGCTTTTATTTTCAGTTTTGTACTTTAAAGATTTTTGTCAAAGGACAAAGATTTCTGAAGTCCCTTTACTGTATACAATCCAAATGAACCTGCTTTGTGTGATGCACTGTACACTTTCTTAAGAGTCCTATCTAGATAGCACATTTTAGCAGAATCGAGAAAACTGACATTATTCATTGGGATCTTACCACTAAATAAAATTCTTTTATGCAGAATTGTGGTTTCCTTGTTTCTTACACTAACATTTCCTCTCCACCATGAAAGCATGTGTTGAACTTGGGAGACATCATCTTGACAATGGATTTGAGTGTCACACATTGCTTCTTGTTGCTGCTGACAGATGCCATCAAGCTGATGCCAACTCATAGCGGCCCCGTGTAAAACATGATGAAACGGTGTCTGGTCTTGCCCACTCGTTAAGTTTGAGCCTCTTTTTGCAGCCACTGCACCCTGGCAGGTCTAGAAAGACCACGATGACAGAACCTCCCGGTTGGAAGGACTGCAATATTCATGTAAGAGGCCGAGACCAGGGAATCAGCATGGGTGACAAGCTTCACTGCGGGATCGAATGAAGAGAAGAAAGTATGAAATACACCAAACTCATTTTTTGACCGTGCAACTCGGTCTCTTGAAGGAGAAAGGTCCTGTCACAGTTCGAAGAAACATGTCTCTAAAATGTTAATATTTTTGTGAGGCAATGTTAATATTTTAAATGCAATTGTTTGTTTTGTTTTTTTCACCAAAAACTGGCAGTAAGGGAGAGTTTTATTGTCTGTGCTATTTTTTGGCTTGCTTTCTCCAGGAAAACTTTCCTTTTGAAACTTGCTCCTAGTTACAGATGGAAATCTCAACACCACTGATGATTTTATTTCAGTCTTTAGGCTTCTTGTCAGTCATATTAGACTGAATTTGCTCCGGTCATAAAAGCTACTGTGATGGTTTTTATATACAATATACCTCTCCAGGGCCAGCAAGGGCTGTGTGCTGTTTGAAGGGACTCGGGCCGACAGGGTTAGAGGCTTGTCTCAACCCATGCTTCCGTAGTTGCTGGGGGCCAAGACGGTGTGACCAACTGCTCTCCATGCTCCTGCCAACAAATGACAAGCATCAGTGAGCTTACAAGGGGGCTTCAAAAGGGTCATGAAAAAGACTCCATTAGCTCTTCATTTCATTTGCTCACAAACTTTCTGAAGCTCCTTCATACAGTTCAAGGAGCCCTGGTGTTGTAGTCATTGCCCATTGGGCTGCTAATCACCAGGTCAGCAGGTTAGCATCCCCAGTTATGCTCTGGGAGAAAGCTGCTTTCCACTATTAAGAGTGACCATCTCAGAAATGCACAGGGTTACTGCCCTCTCCCACAGGGTCACTGTAAGTCGGCATCAACTTGATAGCAATGGGAGTTAGGTCGATGGCCAAAGCAAGTCACAGGATCATACCTGAGAAACTCAAAAAGGAGATTCCTTCTATGTGCTTAGAATGGAGAAACAATCATTTTTGAATAGCCTCGTGACAACCACAGGATTCGTAGAAGGTTTAAAAGACAACTGGTGACTGACAGAGGGCCACGGTGGTGCTATCAATTAAGTATTGGACTGCTAACTACAGGGGCGGCAGTTCAAATCCACCATCCACTCTGCAGGCAAAGGATGAGGCTTTTTTGCTCCCATAAAGATTGACAGTCTCAGAAACGGAAGGGAGCATTTCTACACCACCCAATAGGGTTGCTATGGGTTAGAAGTTTTCAACCTCATGTTCCGGGCCTGAATATTCGCCTGCCTTGTTGGCATCTTCACTTGTGCGTCGAATAGAGACAAAGCCCTTTCCCATTAAGTAGATTTCAACTCCTAGGAACCCTTAAGGAGAGTAGAACTGCCCTATGGGTTTCCAAGGCTCAATTACCATGCCTTCCCCCTACCCCCCGCACCTCAGAGCAGCTAGTGAGTTCTAACTCACTACCAACCTTTGGGTTAGCAACCAACCTCTTAACCACCCCACCACCAGACTCTTTTGGATATCCATCCTACACACCATCCGACTGGCTTCGGCTTTGCCAAGTGGAAATAGAATCAACTCGAAATCAGCCCAAGGCCAGTTTCCGTTCAGCAAGAGTCAGACATGCCTCCACTCTCCAGTTTCCATTCCCATTCTGTCCTTATTGTCCCTCCCACAGCACTCTGGTCAGATGGATTCGATAACCCATTGCAATGGCTGTACGTAATCTACTTCATACTCAACATGATGGGTTTGACTAGGAGAGTTAACAGGTTACAATTTGGGTTCAGAAACTCTCAAGACACTGTTCTTTCCGTTAGAACAGCCCCCTCGACTTTGCCCACAGGCATGCCTCTTTCTGGCCCTTGACCTCTGGCCTGCTCAGGCAGCAGAGCGCTTTCAATGTCATGCTAATGCCCGACGGACATGGTACCACCACCACCACCCCCCAAGCCTCTGTTCAAAGGTACTCATCCTCTAACTCCCTGGGTCAGCAAACATAGCTCCCCAATCATCCCACTCCGCACACGAGACCCCGAGCAGAAAGCACTCAGCTTTACTTGCTTTCTGGGCTGGGAAGCCCACCACTGGTTCTTGTTTCTGCTGCCATTCCTCTGGTCTTACAACTTTCTGTGCCAACATTGGGGAGGTGCCACTTACAGGGCACTTGGGGTTGAAAGGACATGCTTTTCTCTGGTTCTTCTTTCTTTATAGTGAAACCCCCACCCCTCCTGATTCTGAGATGGCTCGTATTATTCCCAGAAGGATGGCAAAATGGGCCAATCCTCATGTCTCAAAATTTGCCATCACAATTAACAATCACTCACAACTGAATCCAATCAGGATCTTCCTCCATATTCTTTCCCAAACCCATTAAAAAAGAGGAGGCTAAAAAAACAGAGAGGAGGATTATTAAATAAATTATCACACCACGGGTGTCTAATAGGCATTTCCAATTCACCATACAGTAGAACCCCGCATCAGTACTCCACATAACGGATTTCAACGGGAAATGTCAGGAAAATTTTGCCTCGAGCTCAGACAAAACATCGGCATCTGACCAGATGTACGTGATTTTTGTTAAAAAAAAAAAAAAAAAAAAAACACAGCTTGTGTTTTGTTCCTTCAGTGTTAGTTGGCATTGTTAGCATGCATTGTTTAAACCTTTTGCAGCTGTATGCCAAGTGTTTTGCTATAATTTTCTTACTTTTGTGACTTTTTTGGGACTCTTTGTAGATAAAAAAAAACATGGGTCCTAAGAAAATATTTTGAAAAGAATTATCATGATAAGGGACTGGTTAACTGTGTTTGTGATATTGTTGATAATTTAGTAAACCCTTTCAGAAAACAGTTAAGGAAATGCCAACAGCAGACCAGATTTTTTTTTCTAGTAGAAAGCCAACCAGGGCCTAATGGGAAAAAAAGCAAGAAGGGGAAAAAACTCCTGAAAGCAGCTATCAGTTGATTTTATGGAAGGGGATTCCTCTTGCCAACAATGACTCTCGCCACACCTCCTCCCACATTCCTGTCCACAGATGCAGATCCCCTTCCGTCTCAAGGTATGGGCCATTCTGTAATTGCTTAAAACTTTTTAAATGTTGTATTTCTGACTTAAATTATAGTATTAACTCTAAGCTTACTTTGAAATTTCTGTGTAATGTTTTGTTTAAAAAGGCAGCTAGGGTAAAAACTTGGTGGTTGAGAATGGATTAATCCATTTTGTTATTGTTTATGGGAAAAATTGACTTGGAACTTGACTGCATTGACTCTCAATACTCCTTCCAGAACGAATTAGCCTTGAGGTTCAGGGTTCTGTACTCAAAAACAAACACCTTATCTCCTCCCTTTAAACTTATTCCTCCAATAGTGTGTGTAGGAGGGTTCCTTCCCATCTCTGACCTCTTTCTAGCATTGGCTGTTATTCTCTGCATTTGTTCTTGCTGCTGTTTTACATTGGGTTCTCATTGGTGGTGTAAAGTGATATCTCATTGTTGCTTGGATTTGCATCTCCCAGATGGCTAGAGGTGGTGAACATTTTTTTCATGTTGGTTAGCCACCTGAATGCCACTTCTTTCTCTTTCTTTCCTTCTTTCTTTCTGTCTGGATGCCATTCTTGGTGAACTGTCTGTTCATGTCTGTTACCATCTTTTAAATTGGATTGTTTAATTCTTATTGCAATAGTAAAGCTTCCTGTAGTTTTTAAAGACTTTTCTCTTGTGTATTGTCATTGCTGGAGATTTCCACCCCCCCAGCCCATGAGTTCTCTATTTACTCTGTTGATGAAGTTTTTTGATGCACCTGAGAGTCTCATTGTTCGTAGGTCCCAGTGATCGGTTTTGTCATTTGCTAAGTGTGTTTCCTTTGTTGTGTTTGGTAGAATATGTATGCCTTGCATGCTTAGGGCCCTTAAGTTTGTCCCATTTACTCGATGATGGTCCTCAGAGCTCCAGGATTAATGTGTAGGTCTTTGATTCACCTTAAGTTTGTTTTTGTGGTATAGGTCCATTTCAGTCTTCTGAAGATGAAGTTCCAATTCTTCCAGCACCATTTGTTGAGAATATTCTTTCCTATTGGATGTTTTTGGGCCCTTTGTTGATGATCAATTGTCTTTAGGTGGGTGAATGTATTCCTAAGTTTTCTATTCTGTTTCCTTGGTCTGTATACCTATTCAAACCAGGCTGTTTTGACTACTGTGAACTTTCTCAAAATAAATCAGACCTCAATATCTGTAGATGTTATCATTACTTACTCTCAGAAGCCTTAAAACGCTATCATTTTCTAGTATGAAAACTTAGAGAAAATGCTGTATATTCATTACTGGCTACCTTTTTCTGTTCCATGTACATTTACTTCAGTAGTAAGTAATAATGAACCCCTCAGGCTTCAAGCACAGGCTCTCAGTATTGAGAAAAGCGAATTTCAGAAGCATTATTTAAAAACATTTTTTGAAGAGGTCAAGGGGAAGGAAGAGTTCATGGCATCTTAAGACTTCAAGCCTGGTGACTGGGAAGAAGGAAACATTTAGGTGGGTGGGGTGTTAGTTTAGTTTCATAGCTGAGTGCAAGCCGCTTACACCGCACAGGTAGCACAGAATTATTGAGTATGCTTACAGATTCTGTAGGTTAGAGTTATGGACAGTATGAGTTGTTGGTCTCCACTCCATGATATTGAGTATTTCAGCTGGAAGACTTGGATTAATGGTCGATGGAAGCTGACTGCTACCGGGGGGCTTCAGTTCCTCTCCAGGGGGACCTTTCCCTGTCAGGGCAACCAGTCCATGACAACAGTTATGGGTCTCTGGGCACAATTGTATGTGATAGTATGTAAAGACCACAGTAAAGTCACAGAGGATAGGAGAGAGTAAAATAAAGGAGTCAGATACATTTTTATGTGGTAGCATGCTTACCTCAGCCCCTCAGTGGAGGTGGGGGGGGGTGAGAAAAGGGGGAAGTCTTTATTGTTATGGGCCTTTTATGGGTATCCTTAGTCATGTATATTCAGGCATTACATACATCACAAGGTGGGTGGTAATCACAGTGAAGTCCTGAGCTCACAGGTGAGAAAACCTAATATCTGTATTGGGGAAAGACAATGAAGGGAGTTGGGTGCCTCAGTAGAGGGATATAGTCAACCATGTGCTTACTTTAAAGCAGCATAGCTGTTAGGGGAGAATCTGTTGGGAATAACATTTAAAGCAGGATAATGTGTTTGGACTTTTTCTCTAACTTAGTTTTTCAGATTCCCTCTAAGTTAGGGAATATAATCCTGGTCATATTTCCCTCAGTGTTAGTTCCCCACATTTCCCCTTCCATGTGGGCTCGTTCAAGCTACCTCAAAGCATGACAGCTGTCTCCCCTGGAGCAAACGTCCCCCTAAAACAAGTGAGCCAGGTAGAAACTGTGTCCTTTTGCAACCTACCCTGGAAATCATAAGGCATCACCTCTGCTGTCCTCTTTTGGCCACAGCAGTCTAAATTCCTCCCCAGATTTGGTGGGAGGGAGTTATGTTAGGCCAGCTTGACTAGAGAAACAAATCCAGAAACCCTCAGATGTGTGTAAGAGATTGCTCTATAACAAAGAGAAATTGTAGATTGAGAAAACATCCCAGCCCAGCCCAGATTAAGCCCAATATTAGTTGTATGTCCAATATTAGTCCATAAATACCTCTTTAAATTCATGCAGCACTTGCAATTATGATAGAGGAAGATCACATGCCAGGGGGTGAAAAAGTCCTGTGGATCCAGTGGTGGTGGACACATCTCCAGGGCTCTGGCTGCCATCCGTGTCTCCATGTGGCTTGTCAAAAGGAAGGTGAACTGGAGAGTGTGGACACACACACCCCTTCCAGGTTAAAAGAGACGTTCCCAGAACCCTCATGAGAAGGCCATGTCCACAAAGAAGCATCATCAGGCTGTGACCTGATTGACAGGCTAGATCCTACCCCTTCATTCTAAATATCCTCAAGTTGACATGAGATTTTGTAACTGCCACAGGAGAATAGGCTTCCTCTCTTGATGGGAAGTGTGTCAAAATCACCTTGTGAAAAACGACATGTGGGGGAAAAAAAACAGTATGTGGGGTGACCCCAGCAAAAATAGTGAAGTAAGGGACTTCACAGTTCTGTCTCTTCATTGCAGCAAGGAATGCAGTTGGCAAAAACGGTCAGAATCCACTTTCTCAGAATCCATACTCTGCTGTTACCTTAGGGTGACTATCAGGCTTTGTGCACGCAGGAAGTGAAGACTACGGCAGAGATGTAAACTGTTTGGCTCAGTTCTGAAGGTATGCTCCAACACACGAGTGCGCGCACCACGCATGCGCGTGCGCACGCAAACACACACACATCCATTTGCAAAGGCTGAGAGTCCTTTTAGTTTCTGCTTTGGTTTGGTTTGGTTCCAGCATTTAAGGAAATCTTTGTTGATCATTAAAATAATGGACCAGAGGGCTGAGCAGAGTCGTGGTTGTGGGCGGGACTGCGGCCCATTGGTTCGATTCCAGCTCCACGGAGCAAAGGCTGGGCCTCCTACTCCCACCACCTGAGGGCAGTGATGTCCCCCCCGCCCCCCAAAAAATAAATAAATAATGGAACAGAAACTTGGTGCATAGTAGTCACGGACAACAAGGAGAATAAATTTTACAAAATTAAAGTAAGTAAACAAACAAGTATAACAAGAAATAATGAACATGGGGAGAGGGGAAGGCAGAGAATTCTGATTTTCTGAGTTGCTATGTAATAACACTCAAAATACCCAGTTTTCAGGGGGAAAAATGACAAAATATGTAAAGAAACAAAAAAGTCTGGCATATATTCAGAAGAAAAAAGACAACTGCTCATGAAGAATCCCAGACATCGGAACTTTCTAGACAAAGACTTTACGTCAATTCTTTTAAATGTGTTCAAAGAGGCACAGGAAACCATTTCAAGGAATTAAAGGAAACCATTAAAATAATTTCTTGCCAAATAGAGTGTATAAATAGAGCTAGAAGTTACTTTAAAAAGAAACAAACAACAAGTAGGAATTCCAGAAATGAAAAAATACTAAAATGGAAAATTCACTAAGAAAATGCAAAAGTAGATTCAAGCAAGCAGAAAAATCAACAAACTTGAAAATATGTCAACTTAGATTATCCTGCCCAAATACCAAAAAGGAAAGATAATAAATTGAAATGAACAGAGCCTACAAGATCCCATCATGAGAGAAAGGAAAAGGATAGAAAGAGTATTTGAAGAAATAATGGCAAGATAATGCCCAAATATGATAAATATTAATCCACACATACAAGAAGTTTAAAATACTCCAAGTAAAGGCTGAGCCACTCCAAGGGGCGTAGTGGTTGTGTGCGGGACGGCGGCCCACAGGGTTGGCGGTTCAAATCCAGCAGCACCTGTCCAGGAGCAAGGCTGGGCTTCCTACTCCCACCAGGGCAGTCATGCCCCCCCCCGCCCCCCGCCAAAAAAAAGAAGTAATCTTATAGCAAGAAGGCATTTCAACCCAGTCAAACTCAAGTCCAAAGTAAGGTGCTAGCTGGAACTTCTTCAGTCAGACTCAGGTAGCTGTAGACCAATGGTGCAGAGGTGAAGAGGAATCCAGGGAGGTTACAGGCCTGGGGCTACAGAGTTTCATGGCTGAAAACACACAGAAGAGTGTTGACAGCCCGCAGAATGGGGCAGCCCGCATCGGGGGACCCATGGAGACAGACACAGTCCCAATTAAGTCTCACAGAGGAGGGAGGTGAAAGAGCAGAGTTCTGTTTGCCCCTTATGAAAAAAAGTCAGACCCCAAAGGAGGCATAATCAGTCTCTGATTGACAGGCTGGATCCCACTCCTACACCTTCATATAAATTCAAGTTATTATGAAATCTAACTCCCACAAATGTGTTGCTGTCAGACCTGCTTTCTAAGAAATGCTAATGGAATTCTTCAGGCTCTAGAAAAGGTCACTAAACAGTCACTCAAACCCATCCCCCTCCCCCCCAATCACTGGCCTAGTGGGGGTAGGAAGCCCAGCCTTGCTCCTGGAGAGCTGCTGCTGGATTTGAACCGTCAACCCTGTGGGCCGCAGTCCCGCACACAACCACTGCGCCACCAGGGCTCAGCTTCAAACCCACATTTCTAAAGAACCTCGGTAATGGTAATTACATAGTTAAATACACCAGTAAGTCAAAAGTCAAACTCCTTGCCATTGAGTTAATTCTGACCAAAAGGACAGAATAGAGCCACCCCCGGAGTTTCCAAGAGTGTAACATTTTACAGGAGTAGATAGCCTCCTTTCTCCTGAGAGGTAATTGATGGTTTCAAACTGCTGACCTTGCAATTAGCAGGCCAGTGCACCATCTCCTATGCTATCAGGGCACCTATAAAAAGTATTAATGTATTTGTCATCGTTATTTCTTCTTTTTCCTATCTTATTTAAAAGACAACTCTATCAAAGATTATATTGAGGAGTACACAAGCTACAATGATGTAATTTGTGAAATGAACAATGTGAGAGGGTATTGAGATATATAAGAGCAACATTTTTGTATACTGTGATGGTTAAGTTTGTGTCACTTGGGCTTGGCCCAGATTCTGCTGTTTTGGCCCTGAAGGACTAGTAGTCTCTCAGGATGTGACCCAAGACAGTGCAATCAACTCCATAATGGGATCTGTTCAGCAACCAGTGATCAGAAGATTAGGGTGGAATGCAATGGCCTTACTCAGATCACAGCCCTGATGACGTTTCTTTGGAGGTGTGGCTTACTTCCCATATAAATGGAGAGCTTGATTGTTTCTTGGTGAGTTCGGATCTTGCATCTGGATCAATGACCTCTGATTCTTTGGATATTGCCCTTCAACTCTGGGATTTATTGGCAGCCTGTCATCTGAACTGCTGACCTCGGATCCATTGGACTTTGCAGCCACAAGACAGACCTGCTAACTTTGGATTAAACTGCCTCTGTGTTCACTGTCCTTCCTGATTTATCTTCCTACTTCCCGGTTCATCTTTCTGCTTCCTGGTTCATCATCCCTCCCTCACCACACACCCCTCATTCCCTACCCTGCTTCAGCAATATGAGTCAGGAAAAGTCTCCATCTTAACAGTTGACCCACAGACTTGAACCGAACCGGACTTACCCCCGTCTACAATTATGAGAGGCATTTTCTTGATATAAATCAATCGTGTGTGTGTGTGTGTGTGTAGTTATTATACATGATTTTACTTCTCTAGAAATGCCAGTCTAACACATGAACTATTGAAATTAAGTTGGTATTAAATCAAACTACGTTGTTATAAATAAGCATGTGCATTTTAATCTCCAGGGTAACCACTAAGAAAATATACATCGAACTAACAGGCAGAGAGAGTAGACTTCATCATGGCCATCACGTTCCATGGACCACTTGGAGCAGGCAGAGCATAGAGAGTACTATAGAGCCGGCCCCGCTAGGAGATATGGCGTTCCCTCACTGACCCATAGTGCAACAGGGGACAGCACTGGAGGCATTGTGCAGAAAGTGTACCTGGTCTGCCCCATACACAGTGGGGTGAAATGAGAGGGGAGTGCAGCGAGGCAGCAAGGGTGAGTTCCCAAGTCCCCACAGAATCCTGAAAAATAATTTAAAAAGAAAATACCGGTAACCCCAGGATTACAGGCACCTAATTTAAGAACAATCCCCAAAGGCCCATTACAAGTTCACGGCACACACATTGGCTTATAATAGCAAAGACTTCCAGGCAGGTGGTGTCCTGGCAGCACATCACTGAGGTGATGAAAGACAAGTCTCAGAACCTGATAGGGGCAGGTCTACCCTGTCCTGTTGGGGTCACTATGCATCAGCATTGGCTTGATGGCAACAAGTCTATGGTTTTGCTGTACATCTATCCATAAGGGTGGTGGAGCCCACAGGAGGAAAGTTTTGAAAACTTCTTAGATATAATCTGGGCCTGAGGTCTCGGAGACCCTAGCCTCGGGAGACACCAGTCAGTTGGCTTCATGTAGTTAACCAAGACAACGTTCCACAACCTGAAGGGGCTCACTTCCAGCCGTTTCCTCTATCACCATGCTGTCACCAGCATCCCTTAATTACTGCAAAGCTTCGTCTCTCATAAGAATCGTTTTATCCACTAATGAGAGAAGTTAAAAGCTTCCCATCTAGACACCCTCAAATGCAGGGTTCTTGGACAGTTAGGTACTGTAGTTCCAATTCTTGTGTACAAAACTTGGAAAGAGAAGCAAAACAGCGGCAGTCTTCCTCTTCTACTGCAGATACCAAGCAGAGTCATGGAGGTATGAGGGAGATACATTGAGAAGTAATGGATGAAGGGGGTATTTTCATCTGGCCAGCTTCATGGATATAAGCAGCAGTGACTAGTGGCAATCGTGGCACGCTTCCTGAACCCTGGTTTCCAACAACAGAGGCCTCTACAACTCCATAGTCCAGTGGTAGTCCCAGTAACTCCCCTTCCTCTGGTCCTTTGATTGATTTTGTAAGCATTTCATTCCTTGTCTCTATGAAAACACTAAAAGATGTTTGCCCTGCAACCTTGAAGTACTTAGTCCATCTATGTCCACCTCTTGCCCACTATAATCCATTTCTTCCCCAAAGTCACTCTTAAAATGTGAATCTTATCAGGGCTTCTTCAGCTTAGAAACCTTCAGTGACCTCTCATTGTCCTTAAAATATAGTTAATATGTGTTATTCTGGTCCCAAGCTCTAGGCAAGGACCTGGCTTCTGCCTACTTCTCTGATGGCCTTCAGCCACTGGCCTTCTTTCCATTCCAGAATACGACAATCTTGGCAGTGAATCGTTGGCACACTGTATTACCTGCCTGGAATGCTGTTCCTCCTAGTTTCCTACACATCTAGTCTTCCATGTCATTCAGATTGTCTCTCCATCCTATTTTCTCTGGGCTCAAAAAATCAAAACAAAAAAACCAAGTCCCAGTGTGTGGCAAGAGTAACACTATGCTGTCAGGTTTGCAGTATCTGAGTTCTTGGAATTAGATCGATTGAGAGGCCTTTCTTTTATTTAGTAGCCAAATACATCAACCATTTGCATCACCCTAGAAATGCACATAACACTCACTGGTAACCTATTGATGTCTGCTCCCATAAAGATTTACAGCCTCCAAAGACCTATCTGGAGTCTGAATCAACTTAATGGCGATGGGTAGGTTTGCGTTGACTCCAAGAACGGGGGTGCCATAAGAAGAGGAAGTATTTGTCAGCCTTATTTGCAGCTGTAGCCCTTCACAGCAGACTGTGAGAACATACGTAGCTGCTTAATAAATATTTATTTGAATAAAACCACTAGGTCTGCAAGGAGGATCAATTTTATAAGTCACTTGTGTGTTTGCAAAAAGTGTATATTTTTTTCCCAAAAAACTGAACTTTTTTTTTTTAAGAGGAGCTTGTACCAAGGGCTCAAGTGGAAAATGTTTGGAAATATATGTGGCAGCATGTGTGCAAACGTGCTTGATACAAATGATGTACTAAATGTTGTTGTAGCCGTAAGAGCCCCCAATAAAGTTATTAAAAACAAAAAACAAGAAAACTGAACATCGGTTCGTGGACATCATTTGATCACCTGAGCACAAAGGAGTAAACAATGTGTGTGGCATCTCTCATTTCAAACTTTGTACTCTGGTGGGCTGAAATATCTGGAAAAGCCCATTTTAATACCACAGCTCGAAACATTAGCCATCCAAATATCACGGATTTATCTTTCTGTGACTTCAGGAATTAAGCGGGACAAGAGGTACACAGACAGATTCCACTGCAATTGTCATTTCCCCCAAACTACTCGGATCTGCAATATCCTGCTATTGGTGTTTAAAGGTAAATGAACTACATTCATTTCTCTATTGGGGATACCTCATAGCCACGGCTGATGGCCACACGCTTAGGAAGAGTTGTCTGGAGAAACAGTACCATCTGCTGGGCAAAGGCTCCAGTGCCTCTCTCTCGGAAATAGGTGACTTGTGCAACTCAATAGCAGTTATCAGTGAAGCTGAGCGACTAAGCCAGCTTTCTGGAGATCACAGAAAGACCGGAAACTCCAGAAGTGCCAAGAAAATGCTAAAAACCTCTTTGTTTGAGGCATCTCTTCTAAAAAATCACAGTCTACATTTTGACCCAACACTGAAAACCAGTGATCTTGAGAGCAGCATAATTGAAGCTAAAAATCAAGAGTGACCAACAATAGAGTCCAACTTTAAGGTCTTCATCCCTTTGTCAACCAGATGCTGAGAATGTTTTTATTGCCCCCTTTTAAATTCCATTGGGGTTTCCTTCTCTTCCATTATGAGCTTTCTGTTGTTATAACACATGTACATGATCATGGATTTACCGACTCACCTCTACACTGTCCCGCAGTGTTTGTTTGGTTTTTGAGGATGTTTTCATCACAATCGGTGCAGAAATCTGAATAGGTTTCTTAGCACTTATTTATTTCGCTCATACCGACCTTGACAAATCAAAATTTGGCATCTCAATCCTCCTAGTTCCTGAGTCTGTTTTCTGTCCTTGCTACTCAATGTAAACCCTCACAGATAGCTTATCTCTTTACCTTATGAGCACTCCTTCCTTAAATTTCCTTTCAAAGGAAATTTTATGTAATTTTAACCTGTACTATTTCCATTACTCCTGTACTGTCATTGAGATGCTTCTTCCCCCTTCATGTCTCATGAGCTTTTCTAGAAACTATATGAAGTTTATACTATTACTGTTTACAGTTTTGTCTGCGTTGTTCAAATTCTCGAACATAGAACCCTTCAGTAAGGGAACTTCAGGGTGTAATTTTAGTTCAGCTTGAGAAATGTCAAGTGTATACTTCATTTTGCTTTCTAACCCAGTTTTTGCAGATCTTTTTCTTTTCTCTTGGTCTTCTCAAGCCACCCTTTAAAATCTATTTTATTTCACCATTTGCATTAATTTCTCTATATTCAAAAGCAAGTTTCAGTATCTTTTGACCTCTAATTTGGCCTTTTATGCATTTCTTTTTTGGTGAACATTTGCATTCTTCATGTATGACGTTCTTGACACCATTCCACAACTCGCCTGGTCTTCTGTCACCAAAAGTCAATACGTCAGATTATTGGATAATCTGTCAGTTCAAGTGGGGTACTCTCAGACATACTTAGGCTTAGAGAATTGCTTCATTTGAATATTTCTGTGTATTCCAGCTGGCGAGAGCCATGTACACAGTTATCTATATTGCTGGAACAAGCTATCTAATGAGTACCCTAAATTGTTAATCTAAGAAGCTGAACATGGCATCAAGACTGAAGACTGAATTCCAACACGTAATATGCAGATGACACAACCTTGCTTGCCTGAGTGGGAACAGAATTTAAAGCACTGATTAGCAACATCAAGATAAATAGAAAAAAGACAGAAGACGGCAAAGATTTGTGCAGTGGTGTGAATTATATGACTTTTTCGAGCCAGTCTTAGTTATGCCTACCAAGGACTTTTTGGTCCATGGGCCTGGGTAAAAGGTAGAAGACAGGAATCGGCTGGGAATGATGGTTGAAGGATTCACTGTGATTGTCACTTTTTGCTGAGCCATCTCAGAGACAGTGCTCACTACCAAGAGGCAAGCCAGGGCATACCCTCCCCTTTAGACAACACCCCCGGGCATTGTGTCTCCCTGCAGCACTGCAAGGAGGTGCCACCAGAGATTAGCGCTTGAGACATTAGTGGACTTCCCAGCCCAAGGAACAAGTCAGGCTCTGCCTTCGAATGAGAGGCTGGCTTGTAGTGGTGGGGTGCCTCTCGGCACTTAATTGGGGGGACTAAGTTTGCTGACCCACTTTCCACCTGAAGCTTATGATGCTCTTTGGGCATTTATTTGCCTCTCTGAAAAATGCCTTGTAGCATTGCCTGAGCAAGGCAGAGGTCAGTAGCCAGGCTGAGGGCCAGAGACGGGCCTGGCTGAGTGCGGCTGACTGAACAACGACATTCTGAGCATGTCTCGTGTTAACTTACCTAATTCAACGTGGAATCTGTCCGAGTTCTGTGTAGTCATTGCAATCAATGATCGAATCCAGTTGAAGAGTGTTGTGAGGGAGGGCAGAAAGTGTCAAGATAGATAGGAAGAAGGGCGGGTAGGGGTGGGGGTGACCACATTCTCCTAGAAACTGACCTGGGTCAATTTTGACTTCAAGTTTAATTTTCCGCCCCCCTAGTGAAGCCAGAGTACACGGACAACAATCCTGTCATTCTTTTTTTTTCTTTCACAATTTCATTTTACTTGGCTCTACAATCAGCCCCATGGAAAAAGCAGCGAAGAAATCAAACAACATATTCCATTGAAGCAAATCTGTCACAAATGATCTCTCAAGTATTAGCAAGCTAAGGTAGCACT
>PVJH01010698.1:0-31503 GCA_004026705.1 Nesogale talazaci | reverse complement strand
AGCAATAGTTGCAAGATACGTACAGTACAGGAACAAGCAACCAGGCATCGTCACTATGATTCTGAATTGGCTCGGGAACACCTAACAATAATGGTTTTACCATCATTTATAAATTAATCCCATTTCTAAGATTCACTTATTTCCCTTTTCCTATCCCTGTATATTGTCAGGCTTCAGATTTCTTAAGCAGCTATTAGAATAAAATACCACAAAAACTAATCATAAAATATTTTATTTCCCCTGTGCTCTCATATTTGCAAGATAATTTGCTTATTATTCAAAAACACTCCCCAAATTATCTCCCCAGGTTCCACTAATGTTTTCCTGAATAATTAGGAGAACAAGTACGCCCTTTTAAGCATTAACATACATACCTCAAATATAAGTCTCCAAAAAATCTAAAAACCCCAACTCATAAACTGAACACCAACTTTCCAAATGAAGTAATAAACTGTGAAGTTGGCTACATAACGCGACTATAATTTTTCCACTAGCATATCTCTCTCTCATACACACATGTACTCAAAAACAAAAATGAAATTCTCATTTTTTCATTTTCTCTTTGGTCTGTTGCCCTCTCATGGCAGTTTGTGGTATAGTACAAAGATTGCATAAAACTGAATGGAAAAAGAAAAGATTTTATTAATCACAGAAATTAACACGATAGTCTATTAGAATTTAACCAGGATAAATACTGCTATTATAAAATTTACATTTCTCACATCCATTACAAAGGAAAATATTTAATATTAGAGTTCTTTTTTAATTGTATGGACTTCAGTAACACTCTTTTCCCCACTTTAAATAGCAATAGCAATAATCTAAAATTGTGCTAAATAGTAGTTAGAAAGGCAACCATAAAATCTTTTATTATTAACAAACAACAAAATTAAGAAGTTTTGTTAAATACTAACAACCAGAACTATGTTTTAGTTACTAAGTCAATGCACCTTTTTCATTGGTAAGGCAATTAATTGCTTGCTGTAGACTACCAAGCCTCTTCTTAAAGTAACAGTTCAAATAATTAAGATTTGTGTTGATTTTCTATTTCACTGCTCTTTGGAGCAGAAGTAAACACCTTTGCTTTTTGTATACAGGGAATAAAATATTGTGAAATACAGTTGCTTTAATCTTTTAGCACACAATTAAAATTTAGCAATGCCTTATTCAAAGGAGTAAGCCTTTGAAATACTTCCAGTTTTTAATGAATAACTTCCCCAAACCAGCTTCCATTTTGGTACATGGCCTAATAAACATAACACGTTTCATCTGTATTTTAGTAATATCTTCTAGCAACTACACTTGTAACACATAGGACTTAGAACAATGTCTATATATAATACAATTTTAAATTAGCTTCCATTCCACTGCAATGGTTATTTCCGCCGATTTATGCTTGTGGAAGGTAATTTGAAGATATACACATACATATACACCTGCATGTGCGTGTGTGCATGTGTGTGTGTGTTGTTTTTTAGGTAAGTGACCATTAGAATAAAACTATAGACTACAGGGTTGACTCAGAGGAAACGTTTGGTCTTCCATTCCGTACTTCTCTCTAAGTGGAAGCAGGCAAGTAGAGGTCGCTGAAGGATGTGATGAGGCTGTAGTAAGTCTTTTCATCATCCGTTAGTCCTGCGTTGCCGGGCCGCACCACCACAGCTACGTGCACATCCGCTTCCTCAGCAGCACTGGCCTCTGCGGAAATCAGAGGTGTCAGAAAATCTGAAAAGTCACACTTAAGTCTGATGTTTCCTCAAAGTCCTCAAGGGGTTGGGGACACGACTGATTTTGAAAGTATGGAATGACAGTATATTCTAGAGGTGAGCTTTATTAAGGCTTTATGAATAGGAAAGGACAGGGCCAGGTTCTGTTCTACATTTTCCCTCCATGCCCCCCTTCCATCCGTCAGTCCTACTGAGAACTGAGCGGTTTCTATAGGGAGATACCACACAAATGGAACTCATGATCTCATCAGGCCAGAGAACCCAAAATAGGGTCTGCTCTCACTTCCAAACCTCACATGTTCTATCCCCAGCTCAGAATGCCTCTCTGGCAATTCCTACTCTTGAAATTTCAGCTCATACAGCATGTCTTCTAAACCATCGCCAAATCCCGTGGTTACTCCTAGCACAAGATAATTTTTTGGGGGGGGGGGCATCACTGCTCTCCGGTGGTGGGAGTAGGAGGCCCAGCCCCACTGCTGGAATTGAACCTCCGTCCCAGTGGGCCGCAGTCCCGCGCACAACCACTACGCCACCGAGGCTCAGCCCTAGCACAAGATAATTTGACATTACCAGTATCAGTGATCTCATTACGGATTGTGAGTGCTGTTAAGATCAGTGATTTTGTGGTGGGGCAGTATAAAAAAATAGGACTAGTTGAATGAAACTTGGTGTGCTAGGTATTACGGGAATCTCTCCAATTTGTTTCAATTTAAGTAATCGACAGCCAACATTTCTTAAAAGGAAAGATGGTGAGACTTTGTCTCAGGCATTTCTGGACATGTTATCAGGAGGACCAGTCCCAGGGCAAATACATCATCTTTGGTAAATTAGAGGAGAGGGTTGGTGAACATGGAATATGAAGTGTAAGGATTACTCACCTACAGTAACGTCTGTAAGAAACAGGATGTTGTTGGTTGAGCACCCAATGCTGTTTGCAATCTTTCGGTAACTCTCACTCTCCACTTTGTGTCCAATCTTGGTGTCAAAGTGACCATCAAAAAGCTAGAAGAAGAATTTTTATCATTATAAATGAGGGGAAGTACAGATTGGGGACCCAAAGACCATCAATAGGTGAAACAACATCCCCTTACAGAGGGGTTGCAGGGAGGAGGTAGGTCAGTCAAGGTACAGTGTAGCAACACTGTTACTACAATGAAATACGCAACTTTCCTCTAGTTCTCAAATGCTTCCTCCCACCATCATGATCACGATTCTGCCAGACAAATCCAGCTAGACCAGGGGATGTACAACACTGGAGCCGGAAACACGGTAGCTTTAGGATAGATGATCCCCTCAGGACCAGTGGTGGAAGTAGTGATACCGGGAGGATGGAGGGATGGTGGAATGGAAAGGAGGAACCAATTGTAAGGATCTACATAGAACTTCCTCTCTGGGGTACGGACAACAGGGAAATGAGTGAAGGGACTCATCGGACAGTATACGATATGAAAAAGTAATAGCAATTTGTAAATTATTAAGGGTTCATGGTGGAGAGTGGGGAAAGAGGAAAAACATGGGGAGCTGGAACTGAGGGCCTAAGTGGAGGGAGAATGTTTTGAGAGTGATGATGGCAACTGGTGTGCAAATGTGGTCTGCATATAATTGACGTATGTATTGATCACGATGGGAGTTGTATGAGCCCCCAATAAAATGATTTATTTAAAAAAAGAGAGAGGGAAAGAGGAGCTTATACCAAGGGCTCAAGTAGAAAATATTTGGAAATGAAGATGGCAATGTGTGTACAAATATGCATGATACAAATGATGTATGGAATGTTTTAAGAGCTGTAAAAGCACCCAATAAAATCATTAAAAATCATAATAGGTTGAGCCCCGGTGGCGTAAGTGGTTGAATGCGGGACTGCGGCCCGTGGACTTGGAGGTTCCAAATCCAGCAGCAGCTCTCAGGAACAGCGCTGGGTAGCTCCCACAACCACCAGAGGGCAGTGATGCCAAAAAAACCAAAAACAAAATAATAATAATAATTAAAAAATACTAGACAACAAAAAAGCAGAAAGAAAGGGATTATGGAAAGATTAACAATGCAAATGCACCCTGCTAATCCTCATCTCTCAGTCTCCCATCCCTTTCGCCGGGAATCTGACACTCTTAGCAATTCCATTAATTCAAGAAATATCTATTTAAATTCTACTTAGTATAGAACTACATAGAGGCTATAAAAAGTAAATATAAAGACTTTTTTTTTTTTTAACAGCAATGACATTTGGAAGAAGGAAACTACCAGCATTAAATGTATATTAAGAGCATCCTTAAAATCTATTTACTGGGCTGAGCCCCAGTGGCGTAGTGGTTGTGCGCGGGACTGCGGCCCACTGGGACGGAGGTTCAATTCCAGCAGTGGGGCTGGGCATCCTACTCCCACCACCAGAGAGCAGTGATGCCCCCCCCACCCAAAAAAAAACACAAAAACAAAAACAAAAAAAAAAATCTATTTACTTAGAGTTAAGGAAAAAAATAAAATAATTTTTAAAAGAAAAAAAATTAATCTATTTAGTTTTCATATATTTAGATCTAAAATTCTGGAAAATATGTATTCCTCTTTTCTACCTTTAACAAGCAAGATGTGCACTCAGAGTGTGCAATGAGCTTGGTTTCAGTGCTCATGAAATGTTATAAGTAATGTCCTCTTGACACCCAAAACAACAGACACCCTCTAACTTGACTCAGTGCTAAGTTGTTAATGTACTTTCAAGAAAACTATTTTCAAATTATTAGACTTTGAAATTCTATACAAGAGCCAGCATACTGCCCTTGCCCCTTAAAAATTACTGGAGCCAAATGAGTAACTTGATAATTTAATCAACAATAACTAAAATAAGCTCGCACTAGAGAGCAGTTAGGTTATGCTAATTACAATATAATAATTTGGAAAAGGATAGCAAGTGACTGCACAACTTGAGTGCAATCAATGCCATTGAATTATACATGGAGAAAATTGAATTTTTAAAAATGTTTTGTTTACTTAGTAATTGTTAATGGTGTCAATACTATACTTATATACCAATCTCTATGTAATGAGACTCCATTTTCTTAAAAGCTTTTATTTAAAAACACCACAATTATACACTAGTAACACATAAATGAAATCATGTAACACTGCATGTTTATATAATATGTTTAGCTAATCTTTAACATATGATATCTGAGCTACTGGGTGTGAAGTACTATATGAAATGCTTGTAGAGCTGAGCCCCGGTGGCGTAGTGGTTGTGTGCGGGACTGCAGCCCACTGGCTTGGCGGTTCAAATCCAGCAACAGCTCTCCTGGAGCAAGGCTGGGCCTCCCACTCCCACCACAGGGCAGTGATGCCAAAAAAAAAAAAAAAATGCTTGCATCCATGTCAGTTTGACTATCTCTGCTGCATTGTTTATCTTTATATTTCAAGGTTACTTTCTAAGAGTTTTTGACTACATAGATATGCATTACCGAAATAAAACTTTCATGAATAAAATAGAAAGTCTCCTGTGTATATTTTTAACTATAATCTTTTTAAAGTCCTTCCACATTTAGGATTAGATACTGTAATGTGACTTCTTGAAATTTTTAAAAACTTATCACAAATACAAAAAGGTAAGATTATAGTGTATCTTTTTCAAACTTTAAAGAGAGCAGTTTTAAATATTTTCCTTTTAAGTTTGCCCCAATTTGTAACCTGAAAATATAATAAAAGGGAATACAATTTTTGTTAATCAACCAAAGGAAGCACTCCACGAGTGTCCTTTGGGTTGATGATCTTTCTCAAACATTGCCAAGGTTGCTCATTTACAAGTAGCTTTAGAGCAGCGGCTCAACCTGTGGGTCGCTTCCCCTTTGAGGGTCCAACCACCCTTTCACAAGGGTCGTCCAAGTCAGAACAGTAGCAAAATTTATGAAGTAGCAATGAAAAGAATGTTATGGTTGGGGGTCACCACAACATGAGGAACTGTATGGAAGGGACATGGCATTAGGAAGGTTGAGATCCACTATTTTAGATAGATGTAGAGGGGGAGAGCGAGAAATATAGATACACAAAAAAAGCACTGCCATTTCGTTGGTTCCCACTTGTAACAGTCCTGTGAGACTAAGTAGAATTACTCCAAAAGTTTTTCAAGGAAGGTTAAAAATGTTGATACAGGATGACTGCCGCCCCATCTCCCTCTCGGGAGTGGCTGGTAGGTTCAAAGTCTTGCGTTATCAGCCAAGTACTTTTAACCAGGGCACCCGGGCTCCAAAACATTGACAGATATCTAAGTAGCCCCTGGAAGCATAAGGAATTGCTCACTGAGCTGTTGGCAAACCCACCCGTTCTCTACAAGAGAAACAGGAGGCTTTTCTGTTCCCAAAAGGAGCAAAACAGGGGTTTTACTTGTTGTGTTTGGGGGTGAGTGTGATGTGTTATATTCTCATTACTACTCTCACTAGAATCACTCTCAGGTAAGGTAGATATCTGAAATGCAGATTCTGAACACCCTACTACCATGACTACTGCAACAGTCTTGCTAACTCAGGAGGCAGGGCCCAGAGAGCTGCATTTCCTAAGAACAAGCTCCTCCAGATGATCCTTCTATATAATACAGCTTGAGAAGAAAATGCTTCACATGTATTTTCCCCACTTCTATTACTGCTTCAGCATATACAATTATATGAAGGCTAATTTAGCCTATAAAGATAGTACTTTCCTTTTAACATTATTTTAGGCTTGATAATCACATAACAAAGTAAGCGGCTTACCTCAAGAATATTGCCCTCTGTGGAATACCCAAACAACAGCTTCTGTGCCTCCACACTCCCTGAGGAATAGATGTACACCTTCAGTCCAGCCTCTCTCCATTTTCTGACAGCTGGAACGACATCTTCAAAGAACCTAGAAGGAAGATCATGGAGTTCAATTGCAAGAACACATCATGTAGCCAGATGGAAATCTTTCAAAATCAATCCATAATTTGCTCTATAACATCCACAAAGGGTCACCATGAGAAACAAGTCCTAAAGGACTTCCAACTCCTCAAACATCTACATTGGCTTGGGAAGTCGTACTTTTCTGTCCATGACTGGATGTAATATTTTCATCACATTCTCATTCCATCCTTTCACCCATTGTCACTTTTTACTAACAGACCCCCTGTCAGAAACAATTCTCTTCATGAAAAAAATTGCTTCTAATCTGTGGTGATCCTAGAACTCTGGAAATAGGCTTCCTAGAGATCTCCATCATTGGACAGAAAGTTAGGCAATGTTCAACTCTAAAAGTTTAACAGCCAAACTGCACAGGAGCTGTCACAACTTTGAATTTGTGGTTAGGACACCCCCACCCCACCCCCGGTTCCTGGTAACCTGTTCAGTGTTATCAGCGATGTGACATCTTCCTGGAAACAAGTGAGGGGAGAGTGCTTGCAGGGCGTGGAAGGCAAAAACTGCTGAGCTATACAAACATGTTTCAAGCATTTGTTCAAAATGATGGAAGAGATCAGTAGGAAAATCACCCAGATAGAAAGAATGCTGCATTTGGAACGTGATGTCACTGACGTGGAACAGCTCATCCATTACGAGGGGAACTGACAGAGCAGGACGTAATGGGCTTTGAAAGGGAAATGAGTGCTGAAGAAAGAAATAATGAAAGGATACAAGTCAAAACTATTTCATAGTCAACGGAATAGTAGAATTTGTGGTCTAAGTGAAATTGAGGGCTTCAGTTGCTTGAAAACATGCAGCCAAATATCAATCACTTTGCTAAAGCAGAAAAGCAGATTCAACAAGCAAATGTTACTGGGAATAAAATTAAAAGGGTCATACACATAACTCTCACTCATTTTCTGACTAGAAATGCTACCTCTATTCCCAAAGATTAATCCAAGTGATTCAGGGTGGAATTATTACAAATGACAAAAGGCCAATGCTGCTCAACTGTGGAACACGTCTGTTCATGGAGGTGTTTATAAGCCCCTCATACACTTCTCACAGATACCCTTAAAATACAATGAATGTGAAATTCCCTTTCCTTTACTAAAACTATCACTTATAAGAAGGGTTGGACACAGATGGAGTGTAGTTTAAGAACACAAGGACATTTACATAAAGCAATTGTCAAGCAGCATTACATAAACATTCAGTTTTACCATTGTGATTAACATACATTTGGTATCTCATAGAGCTCGTGTAGAGGGGCAACCATGCCTTCCCCCCACCAAAAAAAAAAAAAAAAAACGGAAAAAGCTCTGCTGTGTGGCGCTTTCATAGGACAGACAGTAGGCACTTTCCTGTTAGGCAAGCAGCAAGCCATTTGCTGAGTTAGTCTACCCCGTGGTATCACCTGGTAAGGTTCTCTCTCCTCACTGAAATTTTTTTCATAAAGGCAGCTTCACTTGAACCTCATTTTTTATGATTTAAGAGAACAGCATATGGCTGTGAAATTTTGTTTCCTGCTCAGTAAAAAAGCTGCAGAAACTGTTGTGATGCTAAACACAGCTATGGGAAAAACCCAAGTATACAAGTGGTTTTCTCATTTCAAATAAGGTGAAATGTCAATTGATGACAAAATCTCATTCTGGTTGTCCATCAACTTCCCAAATCGACAAAAACGTCGACAAAGTTCCTGCACTTGTACTTGAAGACCAACAATGGGCCACTGAAGAGTCAGAGAAGTTATCTGGACTATCTTGCAAATTTTAACAAAAGACCTGGGTCTATCAGTGAATTTTAATAGAAGATTTGGGGAATGAGAAAGGCCGCTGGGAAATTTGTGCCTCAGGTTCTGACTGACCAGAAAAAGAGTGTCAACTGGAAACCGATCATACTTCAAAAGAGCAGCTCTAAAGTGACCCAGACTTTTTTCCCCACGGTCAATACTGGTGATATTCTTATGGCGCTGAAAGCAAACAATCAAACCAGTGGAAGAAGTCATCATCACCTCTCAAAAAAAAAAAAAAAAAAAAAAAAGATCGTCACGTGAAATAAAAAAATCAAGACGATGCTCATTGGATTTTTTTGATGAGAGGGGAGATAGTGCACTCGGAGTTCATTCCACCAGGTCAGACTGTTAATATAACTGTGTGACAAAAAAAGATGTGATCAATGGCAGATGGGGACTGGTTTTGCTAACACCACGATGCACCTGCTCACAAAGTCATCTCAGTGTGCCAGTTTTTTGCAAAAAAAAAAAAAAAATCATTCCTCTCTTACCCCATGCACTTTCCTTTCCAAGAATGAAGAGGGACATGAAAAGACAGTGATTTGACATAGAAGTGAAAGAAAAAAAATGAGGGAGGTCCTGTTAGCCATCCAAAAAGACGAGTTTGAAATATGTTCCCAAGAATGGAACAGCAGATTTGACAAATGTATCAAGTGAAATGGGGAGTACTTTGAAGGTGATAAGTTTATTTTGCACAAAAGTTTATAAATTCATAGCTTTGAAAAAAATTCTGGCTTGAGGGAGGTACTCCCTGATAAGTATTATACTTATTTTATTCTACTCTAAATGTTCCAGGAGTTCCAAATTGGAGTATGTCAGCCCCTAACCCCAATTAACACTTCCCTTCTCACTATCTGTAGTCACGAGTGAGACACACTTTGATCCATGAGTGGGATATACCTGCCTAAACATGAACTATTTTCCACAGCTGTGCGTCCAGTAAATACAATACAATCAGCTTTTCTTTAACTGAGTGTGGCAGTCATAAGCTTATGTTTATTTCATGATTAAGATATAGGGGTGGAGTCTAGCCTGTTAATCTGGAGATAGCTATTGAGTAGCCAATGACGCCTGTGTGGGCAAGGCTTTCTCCTGAGACTTCTGGGAAATCTCGCACTATTTCCCTCGTGGAGATGAGAAGCTATCTCCCTGGTTGTTGGGAGTTAGTCTCAAAGACGATTAATCACGGACAAGATGGCAGCGTCTGAGGAGGCGGAGAAGCCACACAGCTTGGACCTGATGGAGCCAGACCTCTGAAGCTGGAGAGGTCAAATGGAGACCCCTGCCAGCGATGAGTTGCTTCTGCTACCACTGGATGCTGTTAATGAACCCTGAGTCCTAGAAGTGAGGAGCCCTGGGAAGACCCCTCCCAGTGCTGGGATTCTGCACCAAGTCATGGAGCAACCCCTGCCAGCACCAGGATTCCACATCCACTGACCTGTGACTTTGTGATTCGGAAGGAGACATTATAGACTGGTATCGGGCATATGGGCTAATATCGGACTTATGACTTTGAACTGGACTGGGATGGGATGCTTTCTTAATGTTCCATTCCTTTTGTGTATAAACCATTTCCTTATATCCATATGCACGTCTATGAAATTTGTTCCTCTAGTCTACCCAGACTAACACACTGAGCCACAGCCAAGTGACGTTGAGTCCATTACTGAAACACATAAATGACTAGTTTCCCTAGTATGAAATGGGGAGGACAGTTATAGACCTACCTTATAGGACTAAGAGGGTTAGAAAAGTTTAAACATATATATGAAGGGTTTAGAACTATGGCCAGCATATACAGTGAACACTACATAAATGTTAAGTGGGTTTTGGGGCGGTTGTTTTTAAATTATTTGTACTTGTTTTATTGGGAACGTTTGGTAAAGGATTCTTTACAGGAAGCAACTCTCAATTCAACATTCTGTGGGTTACTCTGAACGTGTATTTATATGCACAAACAAGACATCATTAAAAAGGCAATGAACTGAGTTATGCCAAAGTGAAAATATCTGAGGTCAAGAAAATGACTTTAGACATTTTTAGCAGATTTCTCTACAGCAGGAATGTCAAACTGGTGGCCCGAGGGCCACAAAAATTTACCTCGGGGACCGCATGCAGCCCACCAGTTTGACACCCTGCTGTATAGAATCACAACCTTTATTGAAGAATCATTACGATGCATAATCCCAAGGTTCAGATCTTTGAATTTTGTTACTTGTATGACTTGGGGTCATTTACCTAGGGGTAAGACAAGTTGTCTGTTCTCAACTCTATCCCGGTGAATTAACAGGTATTCAAATAAAACATATAAGCCCTCTCTCAACTAACAGCAAGAGATACAGTTCAAAACTAGTACAAATAGTTAAAAGCGACTGCTTTGTACTCATGGAGCCTGGGTTCTCCCACATTATTGCTCAAAAGCAGGGCTTTTATTCCAACATTTATCCATCACTTATTCCAACACTTTAAATCTATAATTACCAAGTAAGGTGAACTTTTGAGACTTTTACTAAGTTGCTATTTTCAGAGAACTGGCCTATCCTAAAATTCTAAAGTATCCTTTGAGACAGGTTAGAAATTCCATGTAAAGTGACTAAATAAAGTTCAATTGACAGTAATAAGCAAGACACAGAGCCATTCTTTATCTTAGTGTTAAAGCAGGCACCAGCCTAAAACATATATTGGCAATGTGTATTAGTAAGAATTTCTCAGCAAGACAGACCCCCTGGGCGGATCAGGAATGCCACAGCACGACTGAAAACACCTCCGGAGACTGCACAGTGATCAGATCCAAAGGACATTGCTGGTAGTCTACAGACCCCCAAAGGGACAGAGGGCATCATTTCAGAGCAACCTTTTTTCGTCAGTAGAACAGGGAACAAGTCGGAAAGTCCTGGGAAGTAGCACTCAGTAGGGACCAACTATGAATATAATGTTCTTGAGGAAGCCGTTTTAAACTGGGATTGAGAATCTTTAACTACCTCAAAGAAACCAAACCAAATGGTCTGAGAAAGTTGGCTGAGAAAAATACTGTAATCCATCTTTCAAAATAAGACAAAACCTTCATTTGTTAGAAGAACAAGGATTTTGATTTGATCAGTTTTACTAATTGGTGCAATTTACATATCAGTGAGAGGACCAGATGAAATGTGGCTTGATCCACCACCTACTCTGTTTTTAAGTGCCCCGATGTGAACGCAGCTCTCCACATATGGCCCTGCAGCTGTTTCAATGCCGTGGTCTTCCGGTCCAGAGACATCTGCCAGAATACGTTATCCACCACAGCCTGGATCATCTGCTGCAGGCCGTCCGACCCATTCCCAGATGCAGCAGGGATCGGAACAGCCCCATCCAAGTGGGAATCCTCTTCAGCCTGAAAGTCAGAAGCAATACTAAGTTTGTTTTTCGCTTATTTGTAAAAAGAACACGTCGAATAAGACCTGAAAGGCAAGCTGACCAACTTTCTTTAAAACCTATTAGCCCCAAGCCCTCTGGCAAATGAAAATAGCACCTATTTGGGGGCTAATAGAAGTGATTTCCTAAAATAAACTAGATTATAATTAATCAAATTTACATTACTGTTGCTAGATGGCTAACAGTAAAATATAAAACTGGAAGCCTGGTACCTATGAGGGGAAAGGAAGCAAATAAAGGTATAGTGACAGTTTGTGAATTCAGCAAGCCAGAACATCAGTTCAATCTGACCCGTTCCTCTGCACAAGAGCTAATTAGGAAGGAAAAGCAGAACATCTCAATAAATTTCACTTATACCTGGATTCAGTGAAAAGCAACAGCTAGCAAAATGCTATCTGGTTCAGTTTCTTTCAATTTCCTTTATTTTATAAAAACCCTAACAGCCAAAGACCTAACGGATCCATGAGGCCATGTGGGTATGAATGTTGGGGTGACACGGGGTGGGACATCTGGAGGGGAAGTATGGATATGGGGACCAAGAGCACTAAGTGCTGGAGGGGTCAGCATGGATTCATGCCATGAAATGGGAGAGATTAGAGAATGAAGAGGTTATGAAATGCTTATGAAAAGTAAAATAAGGTTGCACAAATTTCTTGCATTTCACCCCAAAAGGCTGTTTTTATGCCTTAAGTATTTGTGTCCAATTTTAAATAACCTCTAGAAGGATGCAAGCCTGGAGAAAGGAATGTTATGTGGTCTGGCTGTTGAATTCTGTATTGCGAATTCCTAAGCAGTCAAGTCTGGGCAGTGTCTGTAAAACCAGACCCCTTATTTCAGTTTATGGCAGCCAAAGCTTTAGTTCCTAAGCATTTTCAACCTAAGACACTTGGAAATGCCCCAACCTGTTTCCTCAAGAGATTGACATCCTCCTGGCATTCCTCTTCTTCCCAATGTGTCTGCAGATACTCTTTAACATTTTCTTTGATGTAAGGAAACAAAGTGTCCTGGATAAAAAAATTTTTAAAAATAACTTTATTCATTTGATCACATGAAGCTCATTCCACAATCTCACTTTAGCTAATCCTAGCAAACACATCAACTCTTGATGAAAACTGCTGTTGTAGATAACCATGTAAGAGAGAGACCAAGAACAAGTGAACTAGACTGGGAGCCAGTAAATTATAACTTGCAGGTCAATTCTGTCTGCTCCCTGTTTTTATAAATACAGTTTTACTGAACACAATTATTCTCATCTTTCTTGCATAGTGTATGACTACTTTGGGGAGATAATGTCAGGGCTGAGGAGATGGAACAGAGATTATATGGCCTGAAGAGTCTAAAATATTTACTATCTGGCAAGTTTTTCAACTCGTGAACTAGACTACTAGACCACAGGCCCTTGAGAACAGGTTTCAAATGTTTGGCTCCCAGCTTCATGCCCAATGCACACCACAGAACTTGACAATGTGCCTAACTCAAGTATCTGCTGACAGGTGTCCAGACATGACCACGTTTAAAGAAATAATAACTGATTATCCTGGTTCTTTCCTCGGAAATTACACTAAGGGTGAACTGTAAGAGTGATAGGCAAAACAATTCAGTTATCTGTAAATAATTATGCAATTATTTTATATTTACTTGCACATATAGCACACATCTTTTCAAATCAAATAACATGGTACATTTGGCAATCTTGGAGTTAGGTGTTAGGCTGCTCACAATAGATGGGCAATTCAAACCCACCAGATGTCCTGAGAGGAAAAGATGAGGCTATCTGCTTCCATTACGGTCTCAGAAACCCTACAGACAGGTGGCTATGGATTAGAATTGACGCCATGACAGTGGGTTTGGGTTATTTTAGTATGTCACCACCACCCATCTGTCAGTTTATCATACTGTGACATTATAGCATATGGCTATAATGTTGGAAGCTAGCCATAAAACACAATCCAAACTAAATCCACTGCTATAAAGGTAATTCCAAACTCATAGCAACCTCCTAAGACAAAGTAAAACTGTTCTGCATCGCTTTTCAGACTGTAAATCGTTACAGGATTTGGCAGCCTCATCTTTCTCACACAGGGCAGCCGGCAGGTTTGAGCCTCTAACCTTGCACCTAGGAGCCCAAGTGTTTATCCCACAGCATCACCAGGACTGTGCCACCAGAATTTCACATACCAACAGGATCACCCATGATGAACATGTCTTTCGGCAGAGTTTCCAGATTAGGACGAATTAGGGAGAAAGATCCTAATCTACTTTCCAAAGTCAGTTAATGGAAATCCAACAGAATATTGTCCAATGATGCTAGAAAATGAGTCAATGGCCAAAACTACAAACTCAAGCATGTCAACAAGCATAGGAGAGAAGCCCATACATTTCATTAGGTTATATATACAAGGTTGCCTTGCACAGCAACTAACAACACTATGAGGGGATTCCCCACCCCATCCCCCCAAAAGTTATTTTTTAAAAAACTTATCACTTTCAAAATACTCTCCATAATAAGACCATATTCTTTCTACCAACTTACCCAAGTGTCCGAGTATTTTCTTGCTTTTATTTTTTTTTGCATTAAACCATAAATGGGTTTACAGCTCATCAACTTTTTATCTTCCAGAGCTAGTGTCCATTTTCATGTTATCATTAAATTGCCAGAATATCCATATTTGTTCAAATCTATTGCGACTCATGGTCTGCAAAAATATTTGGATAGCTATTAGAGGGTCTGTTGACCAATAATCTTTCCAGCTATCTTTTCTTGTTTGTCCCATTAGAAGAATTAAGACGAAGAATTTCTTCATGTCTTTTTGTGTAATGGGAGACCACTTGAGTGATTTAGATATTTTATGTTTCACTGAGGTTCAATCATGGTAAGTGCGCAACTCCTTGCAAAACAATTCAAGTAAGTCCATCAATTCAAGTAAGTCTGGCTAGTCACAGAGGCTACTAAGTCATATTGAGTTGGAAATGTTATGACCCCAGGATGATACATTCACTTCCCATGTAAACACCTAAATAGACGAAGTAATTAAAATATATGCAAGCATCTGAAGACTATATAGAAATCACATCTCGTTATCCATTCGTAACAGATGTCCCACGAGCCATGAGTAAACTCAGGATCCGTCCGCAATGTGTTAATACATTTGTCTTATCTGTGACTCCATTCTGGAAAACATTTTGAAACTCGTCTGCCTGGATGGCTGACAGCATTCGCCTCGTTTTTTTTCTTTACCTCTTCTATGTCGTCAAACTGTTGCCCTTTCATGTCCCTCTTCATCCACAGAAACAGAAGTCTCACAGAGTGAGGTCAGGAGAGTAAGGTGCATGGGGCAACAGGGGCATGCTGTTTTGTTTGTTTTTTGTCAAAAACTGGAATACTGAGATGGCTGGGTGAGCAGGTGCATTGTCATGGTAGCAAAACCAGGCCCCCGTCTGCCACAAATCATGCATTTTTTTTCACACAGCTATGCAATCTTTTCAGAACTTCTAAATAGAAAGTTTGATAAACAGTCTGACTTGTTGGAATAAACTCCAAATGCACTATCCCCCTAACATCAGACAAACAAATAAGCATCTTCTTGATCGTTGATTTCACTTTGCAAAGGTATTTTTGGGCAAGGTGAGATGGTCTCTTCAATGGATTGACTGATGTTTGGTTTTGGGGTCATGGAAATAGTACCATGTCTTATTGTCAGTAATGACCTTGGGGAAAAAGTCTGGGTCACTTTGAAGCTCTTCTTTTCAAAGCATGGTATGTTTCCACTCAACACTCTTTCCTGGTCAGTCAGAACCTGAGGCACAAATTTCACAGGGACCTTTCTCCTTCCCAAATCTTCAGTTAAAGTTTACTGAACCAAGCTCAGATAGTCCAGATAATTTCCCCATCTCTTCAATTGTCTGTCATCATGGTTGGTTTTCCAGCACATGTGCACAGATTTCGTTGATATTTTCATCCATTTGGGAAGTTGACAGATATCCAGAATGAGGTTTGTCATCAGTTGACATTTCACCTTTTTTGAAATGAGAAAACCACTTGTATACTTCCCCCCCAGTCTGGTCTTTATAAGTCAGGTTCAACATGACAACAGTTTCTGCGCAATTTTTCCCAAGCAGGAAAAAAAATTTCAGTCGCATGCTGTTCTCTTAAATCAGCCAACACAAAAAACGAGGGTTAAGTCAAACTGCTTTTATGAGACAATTCAGGGTGACCAGAGAGAACCTTACCAGGAGATGCCACTGGGTGAATTAACTCAGAGCTAGCTGCTCACTGCTCGCCTAGCAGGAAAAAATGTGTACTATGAAAGCCCGCCGCCCAATGGAATTTTCCGAGGGGGGCGTGTTTTCTTTTATAGTACACCCCCCCCCCCATATATGACAAGATAGGTGCCACACCCTAAATGGAAAAACACCAAACCAAAACACTGCCATCAAATCAAAGCTGACTCCTATCGACCTTAGAGGGCAGGGTAGAACTGTTCCTTGAGTTTTCAAGACTGTAAATCTTTACAAGAGTAGAAAGTCCCAACTAAGGAGACAAACCATTCAGGAAACATGTCCAAAAAAAAAAAAAAAAAGAGTAGAAAGTCCCATCTCTCTCCCACAGAGAGGTTGGTGGTTTCGAACTACTGCCCCTATCTTCAATTAGTTAAAGAATCTAATGGAGGAGACTGGCAGGTAAAACCAAGAATTACAATGTAATTTTACAATTACAAAGCAAAGTCTCGAAGACCAGAAAATGAATGTAGACCTTAAGCCTATGATTCGGAGAACACCTTACATTTTAAGGGCGATTATAACTTAGTTGAATGCAGTAAATCTGCTAGAATGCAGTGAATTGTTTAACGCATAGCTTTTCTAGACACAGGCTTTGATACTCCCACCAAATGACCTTCGTTTTCTTGATGGGGCTGAGTCAGAAAGTGAGGGAATAGCCTGACTGGATTATTAAGACTCAGTCATGAGTGACTGTCAACAGAGTTCATTTTTATTGCCATCCTACAGGGTATAAAATGAGGCATCTCAGAAACAACAGGATCTCACTACCAGCAAAAGAGAAACTGGACCCCAAGATCCCGGTGCACCCAACCTCCTTGATCCAAAAGACAGCTTTGACACCAGAGGCATGAGCCAAGGCATGTCTCAACCAGAACAGGAGAC
Organism: Nesogale talazaci; assembly: GCA_004026705.1. Lineage (NCBI taxonomy): Eukaryota > Metazoa > Chordata > Mammalia > Afrosoricida > Tenrecidae > Nesogale > Nesogale talazaci. The sequence continues at coordinate 14,512 of PVJH01010698.1, read as the reverse complement.
AGAGCAGTGTTATGTCCCAGGCCACTGGGCAAAACTGAGAGAGCTTTGGCTTGTGGCACGGGGTGCCTCTGGGCACTTACTGGAAGGAACTGGGTTTGCTGACCCATGGAGCTGGGGCCGAGTGCCCTCAGACTGAGGCGTAATACAGTACTGTGGCACACCTTTGGGCATTTATGAGCAACCCTAAAAGAACTCTGTAACATTACCACAACAGGGTCAAGCCAAAAGGTTGAGGGCCAGTGAGAGGCCTATCTACGGGCATGACAGATTACAAATTGTGCTGGCCAAACAACTCACTCGTGTATTTTTTTTTTTTTTTTTTTTGGCATCACTGCTCTCCGGTGGTGGGAGTAGGAGGCCCAGCCCCACTGCTGGAACTGAACCTCCGTCCCAGTGGGCCGCAGTCCTGCGCACAACCACTACACCACCAGGGCTCAGCCACTCTCTCGTGTATTTCTCATCTGAAGTGTAACCCATTAACTTCCCTAATAAACACATTGCTGAATCCAGCTGAAAAGTAGGGAGAGCTATGACATATCTGCCTACTTACATCAATTCGCTCACTTGCTTATTCAAACGCTTACAGGTGTGGGGCAGAGAACTTAAGTTGGCCTTTTGTGTATCTGCTTCCTGAAAACCCTTGGAATTTACCATTCATCAAGGTGTTTTTGTTTCCTAAAATGGGAACACTCGAGAAGCTACACAAGGACATCTGGCAAGAAACCTCAGAAAAGGAGGGGTCTTGATACACTGAAGCATGTCCACTGTTGATCTGATGCATGACCACTCTGCATGAAGTCTCAATCATGCCTATGCGGGGCTCCCTGGATAGGAGACTATCCAGGCACAAGAGGCACCTCGCTGGGTACTTAAAGCTCTGTGCCCAAATCATCCAGAGCTCACCTGTGAGTCGCTCATGTGGTGGTTCTATTTAAAAGGTCATAGTGAGTGTGGGAGTCTGGGAGTTGCAGTGGTTAATTACATAAGTTTTAGTTCAACTTACATTCTCAAATGAAAACATGTAACCCAAGCATGTTATTGTGCATTTTTTCTAATGGTAGTGCTGAAGTGTTTACTTCTCTTCACAATATGTTATGCAAATTTCATTTGCCCCTGTAAAAATAAAGAGTTCATTCATTTGCTTGCTCTCGTGTGGCATCTGAGTAAATAATGGATCATTCAGCAGACTCAGAAGAAAGCAAACAGTGTGATAAGGCAAACTGTCCAGCATATTTGGCAGGAAGTCTTGCTAAAGCTCAATAAAAACCTGTTCTTGGTTTTTCTGAAAGAAGAAGATGAGGTAGAGTTGACAGCCTTCGTTCTTCTATAAGAGGTTCTCTTTGTCCTGTTGACGCACTTCTGGTTTTCTTCACTCTTTTGCCATCATTCCCCAGTGTGCCCAAATTTCAGTGATAACAGCAGAGAAAAGGAGCCCTGGTGTCACAGTGGTCAAACCAAAAAGTTAGATTTGGACAAGAGGAGGCGGCGACCCGCTTACGTAAGATTACAGTCCTGGAAGCTCTGGAGGACAGGGTCACCGAGTTGGAACTTACCTACTCCAGGGCAACGGGTTTGGTTTTGTGAACTACAGACTTTCCAAGAGGATGAATCACAGGCACAGTCACGCACTGGCACAACATTTACTGAGAACCTCTACCGAGCGCCACCCACTTGCAAACAGTTATAAACCAAGCCTCCTTCCTTGGGGAATTCATTCAAAGGAAAAGCACTGAGTTTCAAACAATTAATTCTGAACTTTGCGGGAACCTTTGAAAGTTGAAAATTACTTCAGAATACCTACCTGCTTCTTTTTGTGGGGAGGCTTCAAAAGTTTGTAGAAAATAAAATGTAAAGATAATAGAATTTTCCCACCACTAACTTATTGAGTCCCCTCCTTATAGACATCCCCAATATATATAAACTAAGTAAACTCATAAAACTAGGTAACAGAAAAACAACAACAAAGATCTAGGTAACAGAGCTGGAACTTAATAACATCTGGAATATCAGTATTATTTGTGCTTGGAATGCTAGTAGCCGATGCCATTCTAATGCAGAAATGTTAACTGCTAACTAAATTTTGAAGACCTCACCCATTGTTTCAACAAAATTGTATTATTAAATCTTACCGTGCATTAATTGAGAGTTAATGCATCTATCATACCATCATTCAATCATATCAAGGAGAAGTGTCCAATTACCTCCATAATCAGTTTAAACACTTTTTCTCCTTGGAACCCTTGACACCATCTCCCTTTTAACCCCCCCACCCCCAAACCCTTTTCCACTTGCTGTCCCTGTAGGTTCATCAATTCAGGGTTTCATTTATGGATAAACAGAAAAACACATAACGTCATGAGGGTGACCCCCAATAACGTAACACTTCTGAGATAAACCCTAATATGAAAAAGAAACAAAATGGAAAACAGAACATCTGTCGCAGCTTTGCTGGAATAATACACATCTTGTGACCCTGCTATAGCAAGACCGTGTTTGTCCCCTGATCAGCAGTTAGTTCAGCAATCTGGGCACAGCTGTCTTCCACTTCCTCAGACACCATGTCTTTACTGACTTACAGGTTACAAGTGTATATGAGGTTGAGTCCACTTCACCCAGAAGCGTTTCAACATCGAAACTCTCCAGTACAGCCTTTGGAGTATGTCAAGTGCCTTGAAGATCCAGGATTCTGAGTCCCAGTGTTCCAGACACCCTACCTGGGTCCCCGGGAAGCCCCCAGAAACCCTTGTCTATGTGGCCTGTTTGATGCACACCACCAAGGACACTCTCCCACGAGGGTCCCCGAAAGCATTTTCAGTCATTCCTCCCCTCACCGGGAGGTAGTCCCTCATCCTTTCTTACCCACAGTCATCTAATCTGTTTTTCCCCAGTGTGCTTCTTTTCCCCTCTCCTGCGCCGTTCTTCCCATCAGTATCCCTCATCCCTCTGCTAGGGCTTGTCTATCTGTCCAGGGGGGAATATTCACCTATTATACACTTCCATGGTTAAGCCATTTTAAAAAAGAATTACTGTACATGAGTATAATCAGTTCTAGTGCTCCTCCCGACTCCTGCATTCACTGTTTGCTTCCGACTTTCCCTTCCCATCCCCATGCCGAGAAACCATTCCATAGAATATTGTCTATATGCTTCACAAACTGAGCAAGACAGAAGAATAATAACAATGTACAAATAAAAAGAAAAGGCCACCAACGATATTTTAAAAATCAGAGAAGACACTTGTCAAGAACGAGAGAGGAATATTTGAGGCTAGAGCAAATATTGACTCAGGTTGGTCAAGAGGTCGACTGGGCAAGAATCTTATTACTATACTGTGGACTGTTCCCCCATAATCAAGTTTACAATAATCTGTAGGAGAAAACTGTTCCCAGCCTAGCCTCAGGACCAGAGGGGAGGCTGAATATAAATGGATACTCTGCAGATAGATTCTGGGTTCACAACTTAAACTCTGATACATTTCCCTTCACCATATCTGGATTTTGTTATCATCATCTTTGGATCACACAGCTTAGTATGCTTCTTCAATGTGGATTTAGTGGATGCCTCATAAAGTTACTTTCAACTGCCCAATCTTGCCCATTGAAACTCTGCAAGTTTAAAAAGTAATTTCAGAAGTAACTGGGAGGATATCTTAACTTCATTTATAATCCATCTCTAATTTTAAATACTATTACATGAAAAAATGTTATAATCAACCTAGGTTTCAATAAATGTGTACATCATTTTAGTCTACCAGCCACCTAAAGAATGACTATGGTTTTATAGTACATATAACAAAAGGCTATAGCTCTAAAAAAGAGTATTTGTATTTCAGGGGCCTGTGACTAAATTTTCACTAAAAACTGGAGAGGGGCTAATGTTCAAACAAATTTTTATTACCATACACAGCTTAATGATAGTTTTCTAAAAGAGCTCCATTACAAATCACAAAATTTCTGAAGAGCTAATAAAAGATATTATCTCATAAATGTTTAGAAATCCAAATATGGATCTGTTTTATGATCAAGTGGTTGTTTTAATAGAAAGGTCACAGAATCAATAAAAATAAACTGCTGCTATACTATTTACTCAGCTCTCCTTCGAAGAACTGGGTAATAAGTAGATGCTTCCTAAAAATAAGCGTGAAGCAATTAAAAAAATTTTTTAAGTCACATGGTATAGGTGAATTATAGAATTTAAGACTTTAAAATTTTTCAGTCAGGGGCTAAGCTCCTCCAGTGATGTAGTGCCGGACTGTGGCCCACGGGCTTGGCAGTTCAAATCCAGCAACGGCTCTCCAGGAGCAAGGCTAGGTAGCTCCCACGACCACCAGAGGGCAGTGATGCCAAAAAAAATTGTTTTCTGTTAGAAAAATCAAACAGCATAAAGGCAATATTGGTTCCACAGTGACTAACTGGTAACATAGTTTCTAATATAGCCCTTGTATTTTTAAAGAACTTTTGTACAAATACCATGATACATTCTGGTTCACCTGTCAGTCCTGTAATATTTCTAATAATACAATTTCCTGATTGGTATAAACTGTTAATGTGCTCAGCGGCTAACCAGAAGGTTGGAAATTGAAAGTTCTAATCCAGTCAGAAGCCACCTTGATTAAGGATTAACATTTGGGTATTCTGCTATCTGTTCCTCATGAAGATCTACTTCTAATTCAATTTTACTATATTTCAAACGTATGATTCCTATCTTATGTCATTCTCTTAAACAATGGATATACATGTCTACTAGCGACATTTCAAATATGAATACTATATATATTTAAAATAAATGAATGTTTAACATACTTATTTAGAAGACAAAGAATTCTATGTTAAATTCTGTCCTTGGTAAGAAACCCAAGTTTCTAAAATGGAGTCCCTTGGGAAAGCTTCAGAGATGCTACAGGAGGGATTTTAATGAGAAACTTTGCAAACCTTCTTTTAAAATCATTTTATTGGGGGCTCATACAAGTCTTACCACAATCCGTGCATACACCACGGTGTTAAGCTTTTTGTAATATTTGTACGCATGTTGCCGTAATGGGTTTTCAAAGCATTTTCTTTCTATTTGAGAGCCTTTGGTATCAGCTCATTTTCCCCCTCCCTATGCCTCCCTCATGAACCCTTGAAAACTTACAAATTACTTTTTCATGTCGTGCACGATCTGACATCTCCCCCCACTGCTCTGTCTGCTGTGCATAACTCTAGGCGTAGCTTAGAGGTAGGTCACCTTCTCCCCCTCCCCCTCCCCCTCTCCCCTTCCCCTCCTGGTATGGCTACTCTCAATATTGGTCTCAAGAAGCTTATCTGTCTATATCCCCGTGTTTTCAGCTTCCAAACCTTATGAATGATATAATGAACCCAGTACAGTAAGGTAAGGATGGGTTGGCTTCAATCCTTTTTCTGATTCTTACACTCATCCATTAAAGCCATTTTGAAAGTTAAATTGTTATAAATCCATGTCTTACAGAAATAGAGTTTCCCTTTTTATTAAAACTTTTTCTTTAGTGAAGATATATGGGGTGAGGTATCCAAACCTAAAAACCAAACTCCCTGCCACTGAATTGACCCAGAGGCTGTATGAGAAAGTGAAACTGCCCCCGTGCGTTTCCAAGGCTGTAATTCTTTTGAGGAAGAGAAAGCTTCGTCTTTCTCCCAGGGAGCTGGTGCTGGGTTTGAACTACTGAGCTTGTGGTTAGCGGATCAACTCAGAACCCACTATACTACTAGGAATCCTTTGCAGTCAGCTATACAGATAGAAAAATTTAAGAACCATAAAACACTGCAGGAGTTTTTCAGTGTTAAGTTGAGGATGTCCTTCAAAATTTTTCTGATCAAGTAAAAAAAAAAAACAACACCTAACTATGCCCATTAAAAAATAGTAAGTTAGGGTTATATATTAAAATTAGTCTATTTTTTGCTGATTTGGCTATATTTCAAAGATCTAAATGACTACTAAGTTAATCATACTTTTAAAGGTTCTCTCTAGAAGGCTTATAGGGGCATCCCCGTTCTACATTATACTATTCTGTAATGTTTGCAATTTTGGGGGGGGGGGGCATCACTGCCCTCTGGTGGGAGTGGGAGGCCCAGCCTTACTCCTGGAGAGCTGCTGCTAGATTTGTACCGCCAAGCCAGTGGGCCGCAGTCGCACGCTCTACCACTGCGCCGCCAGGGCTCAGCCAATGTTTGCAATTTTTAAGCAAATATGAATTGACATTTTAAAAGACTGAAACTTTATTCTTACATTAACATATACATATTGGTTCCCATAGGATAACATAATCTTGTTTTTGAGCCTCTTTGTTAATAAAAATGTAGTCGTTTTTTTCTTTTCCATTATCAACTGATTTCTTCCTCTAAAATGTATAGCTTATGGAAATGTTGGATAGGTCTATTAAAAAAAATGTATCAGGCTGAGCCCCGGTGGTGTACGGTTGAGTGCGGAACTGCAGCCTGCTGGCTTGGTGGTTCAAATCCAGCAGCAGCTCTCAGGAGCGGCACTGGGTAGCTCCCATGACCACCGGAGGCAGTGATGCCAAAAAAAAAAAAAAAAAAAAAGGATCACCACTCTAGAAACACCTCCAGTGTGAATGCATGCGATTCAAATGAGATAATAAGGAAATCTGAAATATGAAGAGCAGAGGCTGAAACGCAATCCCTGGCTCACCGTGCTCAGGAATGTGGCATATCTCTGCCACAAAGGATGCACTGAACACCTCCAAAGCACAGTCTCTGCATAGTGGCAAACATGGCACAGCCAGCAAGTCCAGACGAGGGAAAAGAACCGATTCTGCAATTCCTATTGAAAAGTCATTTGAGAACAGAAGCAGCTCGTATGGCACACAGGAGAGCTATAAATATACTTTTTTAAAGTTTGTGGGTACAGAAGATCTGCAGTTGGCAAAAAAAAAAAAAAAAAAGCATGTATTTCAAACCAGGAGAATGACGATGGCAGGAAAATACACACCCTGACCGGGGACACTCATTTTAGGGTAAAGAAATAGTGGGTTAGTGGAAAAACCCAATTTATCAAGGTTTAGAAGCTGAAACTTATTTATCTAGTAGTGAAAGGAAATCACTAACAATTTTGACAGATTGTGATAGTGTAACACCCACCTATTTATGTATCTGTTTTCCTTACTATCATTGAAGCCAGTAGGATCTAAAGGATTTTAGATTCCAAGCAGAGCTAGGGTATGCAAATAAACATCAAAGATAAAAAGGGGTGATAAGGCTAACAATGAGCATGAGATGGAAAGTTATAGACAGGAATCAAAAACAAAAACAGACCCATTCCTCCCATTGAGATGACCCTCGGGACTCAGTTATGGAATTTCCAAGACAAAATGTTTACAGGAGCAATCCAGCCCCTGAGGAGGGGGGAGTGGGTTTGGATCCAAAACTTTGTGATTAGCAGCCCAAAAATAAAGACCAAAGCTGCTTTATGCCCAGAGTTTGTGATCCACTCAGATCCAGCAGTGATTCTCCAAACGTTCCTTCCTTATAGGGCTGTCAACTCAAAAGCTACAACATGGATCTATCTCCCTTTGGGAAACACTACCCTCTCTGCAGTGGGGAAGGTCAGATAATTAACTCATCAAAGAGCACTTATAAAGGCAGTCCTGCCATTATAGTACTTCCACAAATTCTTAAGAGATTAACAATCTTCTGGGTTTTATTCTTAACATAGTTTTGGCAAAACAGCACAGAGCAGAGAAAGTAATCTTGGCAGCTGAGTACTGAGTGGCTTTCTGTAAATGTTACTTCCCTTTAATTTTTTTGATCCTTCACAACTGCTTTGTTTCCACCAGTGTATTTCCTATCATAATATATGTAAGGCTTTACAATTTTCAAGGGCTTTTTACATACTATCCTGCTTGCTCTTCATCACCATCTTACAGGGCAGACCCTACGAGCCCAACCTGGCAGGCAAAAAGGTTTAAATTTAGAGCCTGAATGGAAAAGAAAACGTGACTCAACTGCGGTGACTGGTACCCACAGTAAAGAGCACAGGTGTACGGCAGGATCCGGGTTCACGCTCCCGGGTCCTCCTTGTTGCTTCATATTGAGGCCAGGGTGGGAATTACATACTTCTCATTGGTGAGAACCTTCAGAGCGATGCTAGGGGCCGACGAGTCACTTCTGACTCATAGCGCCCGTGCAGAACAGAAACCCAGCCAGGCCCCAAGCCATCCGTATGATGATTCCTGTGCTTCAGCCCATGGTTGCCACCACTGTGCCAAATTGAAGGCTTTCCTCTGCTTTACCAAGCACGACGTCGGCTCTTCTCCAGTGACTGGCCTCTCCTGAAAACATCTAAGACAATGAGGAGCACTCGGACCAGAATTCATCCAAAATAGACTTGTTCGTTCTTTGCCCCGTCCAAGGTACTTTCAAGATTTTTTGCCAGCACCATGATGCAAAGACATTATTAATCTTTCCCCAGTCTTTCTTGTCCAGTTTTCACATGCATATGAGGCGATTGAAAACACCATGACTTATGTAAGGCATATCTTAGCCCACAAAGTGATGGCACATATGAAGTGTATTTCTAACCAAAGTTGAGAGATACGGTCAGACAAAGTAAGCTGCAAAACTAGTATAAAGTTCAAAAAATCCAAGAAAAACACAGAATTAAAGTTAATAAGAATGTCAATGAACAATTTAATGGTTCTTCATGTAGCAATCTTCATAAGAAAAATGTCACTTCAACATTTCCCAGTTATTATCTTTTAGAATGTATTATTAGTCTAAAAGGAACATGAGTCAATTACAAGCATTGTTAAGTAATCAAGGATGGATTAGCTACTGCTAAAAGTGCTTTAATGTATATTCCAGAGAAATCTATAAAAGTACTTTTAATCATTTGCTCCTCAATTAAAAGGGTATCTGCACTAAATATTTGTAGGATGGAAAATTTGTCTGCTTAGTTTATATTTGCTAGTACCTCTGTTTGAGAACTCTCTTCCTCTTTGTCTTTGTTATGGGGGATTTGTTTCCCCCCAAAACCTGTCCAATTCCTAACCTTCTGCCACCAAGTTGATTTCGACTCCCAGAGGTCCTCACTTGGGTTTCTAAAGTTGTAAAATCTTGATGAAAACAGAAAGCCTCATGTTTATCCCCAGGATCAGCTAGTGAGTTTGAACTGTCAAGTTTGTGGTTAACAGTCCCATGTTACTGGAAAGTGTCACCAGAATGGGACTTTATTTAGAAATACTAAGTATGCAGATACACTTAGCTAACATACAGTCATACTGGAGTAAGGGGACTTAATTCAGTGTGAACTGGAGTCCTTCCTTATAAGAGACACAGACACACAGGGAGAAACACCCTGGGATCACACTGAAGAAAAGAAGCAATGGATACCAAGGATTATGGGTGTCATAAGCTAGAGAGAGCGCAGTTCTAAGTCCATTAACCATTCCACAGGAGAAAGATGAGGCTGTCTGCTCCTATAAATATTAAAGCATAAATTTATTTGGCCTACTGCCCCCTTAAAAAAAAAAACACACATTACTCCAGCAACCCCTAGCAATTAAAAACGCTTGTACTATAGCCCATAACCCAGGATAAAGTATAGGCATCTGCTTTTGCAGCCCCACCTCCAGAACCCAGGGGACAGCATCTCCCACTTCAGAAAATACGATTTACAGCCTCTGAACCCTCCACTGGAATTTACCCAATTTGTCAAGTCAGCCTCCAGAACTAAAAATAAATTCCTGTTGTTTTAAACCAGGCAGTTTGTAGTACTCGGTTACACAGCCTTTGGAGGCTAACTAATTCAGTCCTGTTCAAAATGTTGCCAAATATCTCACTGTGTAAGGGAAGTCCCTCAACTGTCTACCAACCTCGAATTTACACCATCACAACCCTTAGAACAATCTCTTTTAAAAGTTGCCTGTCAAAGCTCAAAAACATGTCAACCATATCCAATATCACAAATGGCAATAAGTTTAAAAATAAACATGTAACCATTGTAAGTCTAATCCTCGGTAGCCAAGAGCCTGTAACCCATCAACCCAAATCAACCCACTGTGGATGAGTCAATTCAGAATCACAGGACAAGGCACTACTGCAGTTTCAAAGCTGTCCCCATGTAGCAGCTAATGAGTTCCAACTGCAGCCTTTTCTGTTCTGAAGCACTTAATCCACTGTGTCAAGAGAATGCCTTTAAGAACCTATAAAGGAGGGCTGAGCCCTGGTGGCGTAGTGGTTGAGTGTGGGACTGCAGCCCACTGGCTTGGAGGTTCAAATCCAGCAACAGCTCTCCAGGAGCAAGAGTGGGCCTCCTACTCCCACCAAAGGGCAGTGATGCCGCCCCCCCCAAAAAGAACTTATAAAGGCATCAAGTCAAACCTGTGTTAATCAGATGTGTATGAAACGGAGAATAAACCACCACCTCCCCCAAAATGTCCACACCCTAAAGCATGAAAACCATAAGCATGTTACCTTACTAGTAAAAAATTTTTGCAGATGTGATTAAGGATCTTGAAATATGGAAGTGATTACCCTGGTTATCTGGATGGACTTGATGTAATCCTAAGGTCCTTATAAACAAGAGGGGCAAGCAGGAGTCAGGGATCTGAAGATGGAGGAACAGGCTACAAGCCAAGGGTTGCAGGCAGCCTCTATAAGCAAGAAAATAAATGCCTCCATAGAGCCTCCAGAAAAACTGCAGCCCTTGATGAAGGAATAGATGCGTTTTACTTTAGCCACAATATTTGTGCTAATTTGTTACCATTGCCATCAAAAATGAATTCACCTAGTTAACAGTCAGGTACTGTTACTGCCCAACTGCCAGAAAACCAAAGATTTCTATTTTATAGACATTCGCTTAAATGGTTAGTGCCACCAATAATCTAGAAATCAAATCTAAGTGAAAGGAAAGCAAGAGGCCAGGTTTGAAACTCAAGGGAATTTTGAACTTTCAGTTTTCATACCCACCATCCTGCGTTCCTGCAAGTAGACTAACTCCTAACTCCTTTATTTTCAAACATTTTCTTTGTCCTTTAAGAAATTTTGGTTTACAAAGACTACCAGCCAAAGCTAGAAAAATGACTACCCAATTAATACTTGGATATCTAACAAGGAAATTACTCTTGCCTCTTCTATACAGAACTTTACCAATCCATTATCAGTGGCCTGTGAGAGGTTTTGGTTCAATCAAATGAGAGACTTCTCTTCTGTCTACCCACTTTTGTTTGGTCTGCTTTATCACCCCAAGTAAGTTTTCAAACTGCCACTATCTTGAAGTACTCACAAGGTCCCCCAAATCCATTTTTGCAATATGCCTTAAATTTGACAATAGCCTACTGTCTACCTCAATAAATCATAAGCTATTTTCACTTCTGGAATGATTCCAAAGTAATATTACCATAAATATTCCAGTGGTTCATAACGTCATCTGAAACATGAGGGGCAAGAGCATGATATTATTGTTTTGTTACGAAATTGACACCAGGGATCTTATTTCCCAAATAAAGATTCTAAGAATTGTACCTATCTTATGTCACCAACATCTGCAGTCGCTATTTATGATCTCCTGATGACACAGGAAGAACCAAAATCGAGTCCGCACAAAATTACAAAAATGGAAATCCTTTTTGTCTATAAACTTCAAAAAGACAATTATTTTGCCTTAATCAAACATGAAAATTGAAACCGATGATCAACATGGATAATCTTGCTAATTCCTAATTAATTTTAAGTGCTAGTAAGCCCTAATTTGCTATGAGACTATTAATTTTTTAATGTTGTAAATGGTTAAGTTATAGCCCTCTAAGTTTACATTTATTTTACATTATAACTTACATCCAGAAAATTGCTCTCCACAGATAACTTTTAACAAATAAGACATCTCTATATACCACAGTTAGTCGGAAGATATGTTTTTCCCCCCCAACTTCGAAAAATGCAGAAAATCATCTTCGGACTATTACATATTATAATATGCAAATACTTCTAATTAACATTTGCATGCTAAAGAAACTGTTAGACCTCTGGAAATCAAATAGAGAGAAAGTCTGGCCTGGGATATTCTTACCCAAATTACACTAACGTTTACACTTACGCTGACAGATGGTAAATGGAGGAACATGCAGGAGAGGAGTCGGCTTAGATTTTTATGATGCAGAGGTGTGCACTGGTGCACGTGTTACCCGCGACCTCACAGAAGAACGCTGTGGGAGAACTTGACGCTTCACGAGGAGAGTGGACGGAAAGGAGAAGCGAGTTATTTTGGGACTCGGTAAATCAGCGGTGGGGACCAGTCAAGACACACAGCGAGGCACGCACTCCGGCCCGAAGACAGCCGGTGCGGGGAAAGAGGCAGCATCACCATCTCCGGAGACGGCAAGGCTTCTAGAAGTCACTTCGACACTCAAATCCCTTGATTTTTCGGGGCTACCAGCCGCGGCCGCATCGATCGGGCCCCGACCCTTGGCGCCCACCTGGTGGGCGCCGGGGATGGCACCAGGCGGGGCACAGCGTGCAGGCCTCGCCTCCCCCACTCGCTCCAGCTCACCGCTCTCGTCGGCCCTTCCCCGCCACCCCCCTCCCCACCCACGCGCATCGCAACCGTCGCGCGAGGAAGGAAGCGGGCGAGGGGTGGCGCGGCTTCCCCGTCACCCGCCTCGGCCCGTCTCCTTCCCGTTCCACGCCGGGTGCAAAGCCACGACGCCCTTCTAAGCCTCCTGCTTCCAGTTTCTGCAATACTTTCAGAAAGGGGGGGGGGGGGGAATGGTCGTCATTTGCTTTGAAGCACAGGTAACGTCCCCGCTCCCTTCCGCCCCTCACCTTCACGAAAGCAATCGGAGTTGTGGTACCTTCGATATCTAACAGGATCACAGTCACTTCGGCGGGCACGGAAAGCACTACCATTTCCCAGCCGGATGCTACCACGGGACTCGGCCTAGGGCGGGTGGAAAGAAGGATGGCGGCGGGGGCGGGGGCGGCGAGTCCCAAAACCTATCGGCCTCCCAACAGCCCCGCCAAAGTCTCGGACGCTGGCAGAGGCTCGCGGCCTGTAGTGCGCAGGGCAGAGGCCGCCTCGATGCTCCAGGAACTGAGGAAGGCGGCAGGGTCCCCCGACTCGGAAGCGGTGGAGGGGGAGGAGGCCCAGACCACGTGGGCAAGGAAAAGGGGCGGTCCTCGCAGGGATGCGAGGGGGCGGGAGAGGAAAGGCGCCAACGCCGATTGGCCGCCAGGGGGCTTGGAACCAGATCCGTCAAAATGGGCCTGGCGTGGGCGGGAACAAAGAAAGGAACCCGGGAGCTAGGTGCGCGGGTGCGCGCTCTCCGCGGACTGGTGGTGGGAGCCAGAGAGGTCCGGGGCACGTGCAGACGGGAGCCCCGCCAGTGGCGCGCCGGGGATGTGAGTGCCCCTTGCCCTCTACCGCACTTACCCCCCCCTTCCCCGCCCACTGCCTCCGCTTTTGCATATTTATAGTAACCTGACCTGCCCGTCCCGCCCTCCTCCTTGCTTCGGCGCACTGAAGACACCGCGTGGGGTCTGGTTTTCCTGACTGCGTGGGTCTCGGCTCAGACCGTCGTCTAGGCACCCCCTCTCCGGCGCGCCTGTGGCGGCCGCGGAAGAAGCCTCCGCGCCTTGCCGCTGCCCGTAGGGTTGCCGGGCACCCGCTTCCTGTTCGGCTGATTCCAGCCAGCTCTAGGACAAATCACGCGTGCGCGCGGCGGATGGGCGCGCTCGCCGCCCCAGCCACGAGCGCCGGGCGCACTCCGCCTCTCTCCGGAGCAGCTTGGCCACGGCGCTAAGTGAGAGCAGCCGCCGCGGCAGCTCCGCCCTGGGGGACTGAGGGAGGAAAATTAGGTGGGGTTGGCGACTCTGCTAGGAGCAGGCTGGATCGCACGCTAGAGACAAAGGCCTTCAAGGCAAAAGGGACTTGTGACCCTGGGACGACGCTGTGCGGGACTGGGGGCCCAAGGACTTTCCACCTCGTCGTCTTTGACTGCTGGTTCTCCTCTGTTCCCCAGCCCGCGCCCCCTCGGCCGTGCCCTCGTCCCTCACGGGGAGGGCCGCGATGGAGGTCCCGCCCCGACTTTCCCATGTGCCGCCGCCATTGTTTCCCTCCGCTCCCGCTACTTTCGCCTCCCGTAGCCTCTCCCATTGGCGGCCGCGGACACCCCGACCGCTTGCCCCGCTCCTCCCTTCGCTGGCTCCCAGCTCTGCCCGGCAGGGGGCGCGCCGGGCCCAGCGCCACGTCACCGCGCAGCAACCCTCCCGATTGGCGGGCGGGGCGGCTATAAAGGGAGGGCGCAGGCGGCGCCCAGATCTCTTCCGCCGCCATTTTAAATCCAGCTCCATACAACGCTCCGCCGCCGCTACCGCCCCGACTCGGACTGCGCGCCAGCACCCCGCTGCCGACAACTCCGCCGCCATGGAGGACATGAATGAGTACAGCAACATGGAGGAATTCGCGGAGGGTTCCAAGATAAACGCGAGCAAGAATCAGCAGGATGACGGGTACCGCACGCTACCTCCTCTTCTCCCCCCCCC